>LOJH01001712.1:24856-37901 GCA_001685095.1 Ellobius talpinus
TGTGTGTGTGTGTGTGTGTGTGTGTGTGTGTGTGTGTGTGTGTGTGTGCATCCAAACATATATAAGCCAGCTTCGAGTGTTTCTCATGAGTCGGATTTTGATGACAAGATCTTTTGGATTTTGAGACAGGATCTTTCACTGGTACCTAAGACACATTGATGGGGCTTGGCCAGCTGGCTAGTGAGCCATAGGGTCCTCCTGTCTCCATCTGCCCAGTGCTGGGGTCACAGATACATGCCACTACACCTGACTGTTTTTGTGAGGGCTGGAGATCAAACTCAGAGATTCATGCTTGTATAGCAAGCACTTTTACAAACTGAACCATGTCCTGTTAATGATATTTTCACAAATGATTGGTATGAAGTAGAAAGGAATAAATAAGATAAATGTCATTAGGTAAGTGTGTTGGAAACTGGGATCATGAAGGGTGGAAAGTTAATGAGCTAAGGAAAGTGGAGCTTTGTTACTGCTGGAAATAAGGTTTAATTGAAGTAGATTTCTCCAGTGTGTGACATAAATAGCCAACTATCCTGTCAACTTTAGGATAATCACTTTCTCCTTCTTCCTCTCAATTACTTCTGATTTTTGGGGGGTCTATATGGGTTCAGGTCAACTCATTTTCTCCCAACCCTAAATGGAACAAACTTGCTCTAGACAAAGCCAATCAGTGAAACTCACATTCCCCACCCCCTCCAGCATGTGAGACGTGGCCATTCAAGGGTGCTATGGGCACTTTCTCCTGGAATGTTCAGACAGCAGTGTCTCCTCTTGCTTTGAGTTATGCAGGTGTCAAAATGAGGCTTGGAACAGGCCCCTTCCTTTTCTGCAATGAATAAAGATAACCTTACACAAATCCAAAAGACAAAGGAGAGTAGAGGCAAGGAAAAGGACAGAGAATAGCAGGCTTTAATATCTTGTCTGTATTGAGCCATGTATGCAAGTGTTTATTATTTAAACCAGTTTGAGTTGGCTGATTATGTCTACCTGAAAAATCTACTGAATGATGCAGAATTCAGGAAGATAATCCCTTACTTATGCAAAATCCCTGCAGTGAGGTGTGGTTCTGATTCACAATCTTTCTGATTTGAGAAACTTAATTCAGTTCCCAACTGTACATTATGTAACATCCCAGGTAGAGAGCAGGGCAACAGTCTGCAATCAACTTGTTAATATTTTTACAGTGCAATATATAAATATTCATACTTGGAGGATAAACAAAGACTATAAATAGGTCAAGTTTTTCCACCGAGGGAACTTGGCTTCAACCTTGGGGAAAAGCTACTTCTCTTGTTAGAGATGCAGGGTTCTACATTGCAGTTAAATGGTCATGGCTCATTCAGCATTTCTTCCTGCCCTTCTAGCTTCTTCTAGTTCAGCGGGATGATGCTGTTGAAATGAAGGAAACATTCTAGTGTGTGGTCATGTCTGGCTAGGGCTTGATTTTGGTACAGTCGCTCTTGAGATTGATTTAACACTCCCGTGAGGTATTCATTCATAAAAATCAATCCTGGCCAATATTAACATGTTGAACATCTAGGCCATGCATGGCAGGATCAGAAGCTGCTCAGAAATCTGAAGTAAGGGAGTTTGAAAGTTCAAGAGCTACCTGGTTAACAAAGTGAGTTCAAGACCAGCCTGGGCAACTTAACAAGACCCTGTCTGCAAATAAAAATGAAAGGGTTGTGGATGGAGTTCAGTGGTGAAGTGTTTGCCTACAGTACACGATGCCAAGGTTCAACACCAGTGCTGTAAAGACAGAAATACATAAACAAACAACAGATTGCAAGTCCTCACTTGGATGGATAGTATAGAGATCCTATCAGCCCTGGGTCTTTCTCCCCTTGCCAGAATCTCATTCATAAAAACAAGCCAGAGTGGAGCTGGGCCTGGGACAAGAGACAATGGGAGGGGCCCTGGCTAAAACCATGGAGAAGGAGGTCCCAGGGAGAGCAAGTTGAAGGATGGGCAAGTCATGGCAGTCCTTGAATCTCAGGCTAGGGTATTACATTTTTCAGGGGATATGAACAAAATGTGGGATTTGGAGTGAGACAGGTCTCAAACTGAAATGGGTTCTGCCACTTGCAGGATGACATTGGGTATCTATTTTCTCCATCTGAAATTATCTCTCTTCTGAGACTAAGGGGAGGACGGCTGTGCAAGACTCTCAGGCTGGGGGCTATCAGTATCCATGCAATTAGACTTATGACTGTTGCCTGCTTTTTCTCCTACAGCCCGCTCTGACCTGCCAACCGTCCTGCCCTTAAGTGTGAATCCAGTTACACTCTTTGCAAAGGTTGCCATGATTATTATTAGTAAAGTCAATGGAGCAGGGGCAGTGTGGGCAAGAGCCTACTCACAGCTCAGTGAACCAGGAAACAGAGTTCACACAGAAATGGCTCTATAACCCTTAGGGTCTCTGCTCCCACAAGACACAGTACTCCCAGCTGGGCCCACCTGCTGAAGGTTCCACAGCTGCCCCAAATAGTATCATTAGTTGGAGACCACGTGTTCAAACACACGAGCCTATGAGGGACATTCCACATTCAAACCATGATCATAATAAAGGGGTAACTGAAAGGGTTTCCCCAAGTTCTTCCAGCTGTTGAAGCAAATTATGAACTTGAGAACAGGATTGCAGGATTCGTACCCTGACTCTAATTCTGTGGCCAGCAAGTCAGATGTATGTGAGGTCCGAGCCTCCATGGCTGGTGTGTAGAGTTGGGGCAGTGTTGTAAAATGAAACCTATCTGTTGGGTGCACCCAGACTATAGGTCATTAGTGTCAGAAAGAAATTAAAACGAAAGACACCTTGTTAGTGTCTGGAGCGTAAAGAATTATCAGATGTGAAAATCCACACCCGCCCCCACCCCCTACACACACTTTTAATGTCAGGGGTGATGGGATCAAAACCATTCACGGCTTCAGACCAACAGCGAGCCTGGGTCCTGGCTCAGTCCCACTGCATTTTTGTCCTTGACTCTCAGGACCATCCTGGAGTCACTGCTGTTGGTTTGAGTAGAATGCATTGCGTGAGGACCATTAGCAGAATTGTCAGCTGTGGCTTTCTAAGGACCGGGGCCACCAAGGCTATGTGCCCCTCTCAGATATTCACTGCAGAGAACCAAACAGCAGTACCTCTAGTGGCACCCACCATTATCTATTGTCTCAGAGCCAGGCCTCCAGAGGGCGTATCAGCCACCAGCAAGGTGGGGGCAGGAGCTCAGCTTCATTCCTGAAGGATGCACTGACTATTTGAAGAGCACCTTGGCTTCTTGGGTCCCTCTCACCCTCAATGAACCCTTCTTAGGAAAGTGCAGATGTCCAGATTCTTCCTGCCCAAGCTTCACCAACCCTCTGCAAGCAGCACCCCTCCAGGAGCCTGCCACTCATTTCTCTCTGCGAATAGCACCCCAGCAACCACCTGCTGGTTCTCCCACCTCTCTGTGTTCTGCTGACATTCCCCAACTGTAGATCTCTCGTAGGTCCTTTTAAAGAACCAGATGAAAAGCATGCATGACCTCCAGCCTTCCTCTTTGATCT
The DNA here is from genome assembly GCA_001685095.1 of Ellobius talpinus. Lineage (NCBI taxonomy): Eukaryota > Metazoa > Chordata > Mammalia > Rodentia > Cricetidae > Ellobius > Ellobius talpinus. The sequence goes on from LOJH01001712.1 coordinate 28,397, forward strand.
CAAGAGCACATTTTGATAGATAAGGTTTTTCTCTCTTGGGCCAAAGTTGCTACTTGGTTTGTGCTTTTCTCTTTGTGTGCTCCTGGCTGGTTTTGTTTAGATACTATCTTGGATCATAGAGAAAAACGCAGAGTCGGCAGCCTACAGCAGCTCTCATATAAATCAGGATATCAACCCCATTCATTGTTTCCCACAGGAAAATGAATCTTCTGCTCATGCAACGACACCTGGCCATGCAGAGATAATGGTGAATTACAGGCATTCAGAGGCTTCGGGTAAGGGAGACTGCATGCTTCATGATACCTAAGACAATATGAGAATGTGAGGTGTGTATGTGTGTGCATATGTGTGTGTCTGTGTGTGTCTATGTGTGTGTGCATGTGTGTGTGTGGCATTTTATCACATGTGACATGACAGACTCCTACTCTTCGCCCCTAAGATAACAAAGGGAAAGAGACAATATGAGTCTTTGGCTAGGTGACTTGACCCTACTTCTAAATCAACACTTGATGAGACAATTGTGAAGGGAATGAGGTGGGACTGCCATTGTAGACAGAGTCAGGGTGTGCTTAGGACTCACCAGAGTCACGCTGGGTATCCAGGGAGCCCCAGGAATCTGTCTCCACCTGCCCAGCACTGGGATTACAAGTGTGTGCCACTGTGCCTGGCTCTTTTTCTATTTGATTTTATTATTGTTATTATTATTATTATTGTTTAATATGGGTTCCAGAGATTGAACTCTGGTCCCCATGCTTACAAAAATGTGCACTTTACTGACTGGTCCATCTCCCCAGCCCAAGAATCAGTCAATACTGAATGCACATCCCTGAAACATGCACAGAAAGAGGACATGGGCATCCTTATGTCTTCCTGAGACAAGCAGGCCACCCTCAGAGCTGTCTGGAGAGCATAACAGTGGGGGTGGAGATGCAGAGAGCTAGAAGGTGCATTGAGGCCATGGATTAGCAATCTTCTGTCCTTTCCTTCCGTCCTTTCCTAACCCCTTAGAGACAAGGTGGTCATGGATGGAACCCTATGTCCTACCCTGACAGGCTCACTCTCAGACCTGCAACCTCCCGGGCTGGCTTCTTCTGGTTCCTCCAACCATGCATTTTGGTTGTTCAGCAGGCTCTGTTCCTGCCCTTACCCCTGGTTTATATTACTACACTTTTGTATTGTAAAGATTCTGTCCATTTAGCCAGTGGCTGGCCATATGGGCATGATCTGCTCTGGGTATGTGACCGGATAATAACTGAGGACAGGGATTGTACCGTCTTGGACGTGGAAGGCTTCCTGACCTGGTGGACGAAGAGGCAGCAGTGCCGCTTTATCCTGTATTGGCATGTTATCTCCATTTCGTCCCTTAATAAAGAAACATCCATGGAATCTCATGTTACTTCTGCCTCTGTTACCTTACCTGCTTCCCTCAAGTCTCATGTGCTCCCCTCTGAGCCTATAAACAGTGTTTTGAATCCTGTGGTTCTTCCTTGTCCTGGTTAATTTTGTGGACAACTTGACAGACATAGGAAAAGAGAACCTCAGTCGAGGAATCGCCATGGGTTGACCTGTGGACATGTCTGTGGGACATTTTCTTGACTGATAATTAATGCACGTGGGCCCAGCCCCCTGTGGGTGGTACCATCCCTAGCCAGATGAGCCTGGGCTGTATGAGCTAATGGAACATAAGAAGAAAGAAAGCCAAATAAACAGCACTCCTCCATGTTTCAGTTCCTGCCTCCTAGCTCCTGCCCAAGCTCCTGCCTCTGTTTCCCTCTGTGATGGATTGTAATCTAACAGACGTGATAAAACCTTTCTCCTCGAGCTGCTTTGGTTGTGGTTTTATCACAGCAACAGAAGAAGCACCCTAGGACATCCTCTGAGGTCCCTGTCAATTGACTCAGGTGACCTCCACTCTCTGCTTCTCCTCCTCCCAAGCCCCCTCAGCCCTACAATCTCCAGTCCTTCAGATTTTCTTCTTTCTCCCTTCATTTGGCCCCCAGGAGATGCTTCTGACCTCTCTTAAGTGTCCCTTTGTAGGTGAGAATGTTCTGCCCGCTGCTTGTCTGTCAAGGACTTGAGAGTAATGAAACCGTAAACAACATGTATATTCTGTATTGTATGTCCTGGGTCCTGCTGCATCCTGCACTCATGACATGACTAACACTCATGCATCAGCATTTAGTAGATTTTATTATTACCCCACTCCATGGGTCAGCAAACTGAGGCATATAAAGATTATATACATACTTTAGCCTATTTACTCAAACTTTTCTATGAAAACGGAGGCAGCGCTTTTGCTTCCCAGTCACCCAGTCCCAGATAATCACAAGGGATGCTTAATATTAATCACAAACTGCTTTGCCTTTAGTTCAGACTTTTTACTCATTAGCTCTTACATTTTAATTAACCCATTTCTATTCATCTATGTATTGCCAGGTGGCCATGTCTGGCATCTTGTTTCTTCCGTGGCTGGCTCGCGTCTCTCCTGACTCTGCCCTTCTTTCTCCCTGTCTTCAGTTTGGTTTTCCAGCCTAGCTGTATTCTGTCTCATCTAGGCCAAAGCAACTTTTATTGTCAGTCCATGAGAGCAACATATATTCACAGCATACAGGAGGTATTCGGAAGTCTAGAACACATTTCCTCTTGATGCCGGTGCTTCTAAGGGACCGTGTCCAGTTACCACATAAGTGCATCCTTCATTCCACCCCTCCCCCCACCACTACCTTATTTATATACACTCTTCCTTCCTTCTTTCCTGCCTGCCTTCTCCTTCCTTCCCAGCCACCTTGCTCCCTATAGGACGACTCCCATTTTTCCAGCCTCCAGGAAAGGAGTTTAATTTCTCCCCATCAAGTCTTGTCATCCAAATATATTTCCTCCAAATCTCCCTCCTCCTGATGCTCTTGCTCCATGGGTCGGGGTAAAAAGAACTAATTTTAAGAGGCTGGTAGGGAGCCCTTTTGAGGGAGCAAGCAGCTGTCCAAGGTGCTTTTAGCATGCATGGAGAGGGCTGAGGAGAAAGAAGTCTTGAAGATGAGACAGATCTGGTAAGAGGGGCCTCTAGTTTCTTCTTCCCTCATTCCTCTGGGAAGAAACAACCTAATATTTCACTGGGCCAAAACCTTGCCAGACTTTTAAACACCACACGTCTTCATAACTACATAACTTTTGCCCCGTGCTGACTGGCAGTTCAAGGCACGGCTTGAGTATGAAATGTCCCCCAGTGGCTCTTGTGTTGACTGCTCAGTCCCCAATTTGTGACGCTATTTGGGGAGGTGGTGGAAGCTCTTGGATGAGGCAGATCACTGGGGGTCCTCATTTGAAGGCTGCACATGGTACCTGTGCCTCTTCTCTTTGCTCTCTGTCCACTATGATATGACCAGCTTCATCCTCAGGCCAGTCCCAGGCTCAGGGCAGCCTTATTGCCTCATCATTTTTACAGAAGAGAGAAATTGCATCTTTTTGGACTCCAAGCAACTGTTGAACTGGGTGTCACAGTGTGTGAGGTGACAGATGAGGGGGAATAATTTTTTTTAAGGAAAGAAGTCTAGACACTGTACGCCAATAGCAGGACAATATTCTCCCCTCCTGCCAGGTCAATGAAGATCCCTACATACAACTATATTTGACATGTAGTTTGAAAGGACTTTCCCAACAAGAGGTGTGATAGCTAGTTTTATATTGAATTGATACAAACTGAAGTCATTTGAGTAGAGGGAGCACCAATTGAGAAGATACCTCTATAAGATCAGGCTGGAGGCAAGCCGGTAGACCATTTTCTTAATTAGTTATTGATGGTGGAAGGCCCAGCCCATTGTGGTCCTGGGTTCTATAAGAAAGCAGGCTGAGCAAGCCAGGGAGAACAAGCCAGTAAGCAGCATCCCCTCCATGGCCTCTGCATCAGCTCCTGCCTCCAGGTTCCAGCCCTGTTTGAATTCCTGTCCTGACTTCCTTCAGTGATGAACAGTGATGTGGAAGTGTAAGCTAAATAAACTCTTGCCCCCTATGTTGTTTCTGTGCATGGTATCTCATCACAGCAATGGTCACGTACACATTTCACCACCCACCAATAGGAAGAAATGTGTTCCATTCGCATCCTCATGAAGGTACCAGTTCCTAGCTGTGAGACCGAGGATTACAGCGCAAAGGGATTACATCCTCATTCACCTTCCAGACTTCTCTGAAGCAGAGAAAGCACAGGCGACACATGGCTTCCCATGGGACAGGATGGTTGAATCTAACTCCTGAATCCCAATGCGACCACTACTTACTTGCCTCCAACTTTGATTTTTCTCCTCTCATTCCCCGTAGCTATTGAAGTCCCTCTGTCTGTCTGTCTGTCAGCCTACTCTCTTTATCCAGCAGCCTCTCTCTAGTCTGACCACTGAACTTGGCTTTGTGCATTACTGACGCCACCATGAACATTAATCTCTCTGTCTAAAAGCCTGAAATCCGGGGTCTCTGCTGTTGATACCCACTCACCCTAACCCTAGGAACATTTAAGCATCTGACTTAACATAGCCTCTTTTCTAATTACTCAGGTCAAAAACTTCTGCTTCAAACTCTATCTTCCTGCATCCTCCTAGGCAAGACCTGAAGTAAAGGGAGGCTTCCACAGGCTAGATGGTTTCTTTGCTGGTGGGGCAGAGAAGACAAAGGCATGGGTAAGTCCTAAGCACCCCTTAAAGCCCAATCCCAACACTAGCACATTGCTTTCCAAAGCCTGGTCTTGCTTTGCCTTGGTTTTCCTGCTGGCGTGACTTGCAGGGATCTGTAAGGGCCTCTCTAGGTCATCAGTCCCCTCACCATTTATGAAGTAATAAAAGCACTTCTCAATGTCAGGGCCCTGGCAACATAAGAAGGGGAAGGAATCCTGAAAACATGTCTGCACCACCTCCCAGGATGTCTGGGGGCTCACTTCGCCCCATCTATGTTATATCCATCTCTGAAGCTTGCATAAAGCCCTTTACCCCTGGATAAAGCAAGCACATTGTTCTAGGTGATCTCCAATATCCATCCCTTCCTGGTGCCAAATGCGGAGCTTAACTAGCAGATGCCACAAGCTCTTTGCTTCTTTTCCTCTGCCAACCCACCTGTTCCCGCCCCCTTTCATCTCCTTCCTTATCGCCTCTTCCATATTGGACTAAGAGTAAAGGAAAATTCAAATCCATCATTTCAGTTTGTAATGCTGCAGTCCGCTGGTCTCACCATTTGTTTGCAGGCACCGGTTAGAGAAAGGTTTGATGGGAGAGGTTGGGACGGTTTGGTAGCCTGGTAGGAGGCCCAATGGAGCGATGAGATAAATGCAGCTGAAGTCACTTTGGAAGCCGAGTCTGGAGTGGCCTACTCCTTGGCAAAGCAAGACCAGGCTTTGGAAAGCAATGTGCTAGTGCTGGGATTGGGCTTTAAGGGGTGCTTAGGACTTACCCATGCCTTTGTCTTCTCTGCCCCACCAGCAAAGAAACCGTCTAGCCAGCAATTCTTGGGGCTGCTCAGTGGCATCCCTTAACTGTTATTTGAAAGGACCTGTGCAAGGCCAACTGTCCATCATGGGATCAAATAAATAAACTGTGCATGCGTGTGCACACTCACATATACACAAGTGCATGCACACACATACCCTCACACTCAAACGAGCACACACACCAAGGCAATACAATGGAGTATCTTCTAGCCTCAATGAAGGAAGAAGACTCTCCTATTTGCTGCACTAGGAGTGACTTAAGAGCAATGTGCTAAATGAACGAATCATCTCTAATTCCATGTATATGAGATACCTGAACCAAGTCAGAGGTACAAAAAAGAAAACCATTGCAAGAGGCTCAAAAGTGGAGCACGGAAGCCAGTGCTTAATGGGTGCAGAGCTTCAGATGGTGAAGTTCTGGAGATGAATGGTGGTTGGTGGCCACAGAAACACAATAATGTAAATACCATTAGTTCCACAGAACCAGGCACTTAACTACAGTTAAGGTGGTACCATCCTACATGCCCGTCGGCTGATGGAGGGGTAAAGAAAATATGAGCTAGAGATATGATGGAGTCTCAATGAGCTGTAAATAATGAGACTATGTCACTTGCTGGAAAGTGAGTCCACAGGAGATTAACATGCTACGTAGAGTGAACCAGACTGAGAAAGACAAAAGCCATCTGTTTTCTCTCATATTGCAGAGATTGGATTTAATATATAAATTCAAGCATATGCACGTGACACAGGGGCAGAGTGGGTCTGTGGGGTCAGAGGGGACCTGCATGCGGAAGACAAGCACAGTGCACAAAAATGTCATAGGAAACCCATGTCTTGCATGCTCATCGAAATGCTCCAAAGCTCACTCAGCAGTTTGCATATCTGCTCTGACCCTTCCTCTCTCATCACATGTGATCAAGACGACAAGGCCAATGCTAAGCAAGTTTCCAGTCCCTGCTCAGATTTCAGTTTCCTTCGCAGCAAAAGAAAGCCCCAGATGGAACCAGCTGTATCAGCCAGTTCCTTGCCACTGTGATGAATACCTGGCAGTGGGTAACAAGAATAGGAGGATTTATTCTGCTTAGAGTTTGAAGAAATCCTTCATGCAGTGAAAGGCAAGGTAGCAGGAGTGCGAGGCAGCTGTTCACACTGAATCCACAAAGAGGAAGTAGCGGCCAGGGAGGGGAACCAGGCTATCAGAACCTCAAGTCCAGTCCACAGTGACCAGCTTCCTCCAGCAGGGATCCACCTCCTAAAGGTTTCACTATTTTCCAAACCAATGCCCCCAGCTGACCAAGTGTCAGCTACACTGGAGCCTGTAGGGGACTTTTCACAAACCGCAAATTCAAATAAAATTCAAATTTATTATTGACAAAATAAATTAAGTCATTTAATGTGAAACTGTTGCCAAGTTCATGATCATACACCCAGGACAATGGTGCATTTTTATTGTACAGGTCTGTCATAGAGCTACATCTATGTCTATGCATATGTATGTACACACACACACATACACACATGTTCCTTCTGGGTTTGCTTGATCCTCCTGATTGGCTCAAGGATGCTTGCTTTTTGTCACCATAGTTGTGTGTGTTCTCAGTGAGCTCAGTAGGAGTTATTTGTCCCTTGTGTCCTTTCTGATGGTGTTGAGTTTGGTTATTTAGTCATACTGGCATTTGCCAAGTTTCTCTTTGGTAATGTCACTTTGTAAAATAACATCACATCACTTGGCAACAGTATTTGCTAATTAATAAGCATCTAGGAGGATATGCTTTTGGATTATAAATATACCTTGCAGACCTCATCCGCTAGTTTTATCAACCATTGGTTGACTTGAATCTATTGTGATACTGATAGTTGTCAAACCCTGTTTTTCTTGTTAATACTTCATTCTTTTGGTGAATATTGGCTTCCTACCATAAGCAAGAGTTTTCTTGTTTGTTTATATATTGTATTGCGTTTTTAACGTTTTGGTTTGTGTGTGTGTGTGTGAGATGTGTGAGTGTGTGTGCACCACATATGCATGTGTATGTGCAGATATATACCCCTGAGGGCAGAGGGCATCAGGTAGCTTTGTCTGTCATTGTCTGCCCTATTTGCTTGAAACAGGCTCTCTCATTGAACCTGAAGTTAGGCAGGCAGCCAGTAAGCCCAGTGACTCTCCTGTCTTCACCCCTCATGGTGCCTGGGCATGCCTGGCTTTTTTACATGGAATTTGAACTCAGGTCTTCATGAATACACCACAAGCATTTTTACACTCTGGGCCATCTCTCCAGGGCCCTTGGTGGGTTTTAAAAATAAAATTGTTGGTATCAAACTAGCCATTTTCATTACTCAACCTGAAGGGCTCCCATCAAAAGAGAGCCTTTTGCCTTGCTTCTCAGTAAGGATGAATGTCTCTGGTTTGGTCAGTACAGAGGGTTGTTATGCATAGTGTAAGTTGTGCCAGAGTTCTGGGCAGGGTTAAGGGGAATCTCGCCAGGCTCTTAGACCACAGATGGGCTGTATAGGGCACCAGGGAAAGAATCTGTCTGGCATCAAAGACTAAGAGTCTAAGCATATGGACAGCAGGCACATGTGTCTTTTACGACTCTGTACTGAGGACCTCTGACCCTGGAAGCAGTGACAGGCTAGGGGCAAAAACCCTGGGATTTATTTGGAAAGTACCCAGCACTCCCAACTAGACTCTCAAGAGGACCTTTCAAGTTACACTTCGTTGTCATTGGATACCACATCAAATCAAGATCTGGACATCTGTGCTTAAGAATGAAGAGGCAAGTCAGGCAAGGAGGCTTTAATCCTAGCACTTGAGAAACAGAGGCAGATGGAACTCTGTGAGTTCGGGGCCAGCCTGGTCTACAGAGTCCAGGAAAGCCAGGACTATGCAAAGAAACCCTGTCTCAAACACACACACACACACACACANAGAGAGAGAGAGAGAGAGAGAGATCTGGAGTGATGCCTCAGTTGTTAAGAGCACTCATTGCTCTTGCAGAAAACCTGGATTGAGTTCCTAGCATTCACATGGGCTCACAGTTACCCACAACTCCAGTTCCAGGGAACCTGACTCCCTCTACTGATCTCTGTGGGCACCAGGCATGTGTGGCTGATATATAGGCACACATACAGGCATGATACTTGTATACAAAAAGATAAAATAAATCTGTAAAAAAATAAAGAAAGAAAGAAAAAGAAAAAGAACGAAGAGGCAGTGTGTTAGGAAGAGGTAATTCGAGATGCTAATGTGTTCTCCACCACAAGGCTTCAGTGGTTTTCATCTGGTCATGCTTGGTGAACCCATTTTCAACCATACAGTCTTTACTTCAAGCTTTCGAAAATATGCAATGTTTATGGAGTAGGCCAGCCACACTCTTTCCCATGTTACTTCTTTAAATGATTCTGTTGAGAGTCAAAGTTACTCTCACAGGCAATGTCCCACAGGGCCTCTTAGCTCAGCCTGTCCACCAGAAGGCTCCCAGATCTGGCTGTTGGATATGCAGGGTGGAGAGAAACACAGTTCACAGATCTCCTGATTTGGAAGCTGTGAGTGTGGTGGCCCCTGAATCCTTTTATACAGAGATTATCTGCCTGGATCAGGGAGTCACATGAAACCAAGCAGCTGTCAAGAAGCCCTGACCTGGCCAGCAGGGGCCTTCCCACTGAGGTGTAACATTTCAATTTCTGTAAATATTTATTGGCAGCTAGCCGCAGAACAGATGCTATATGAGGAGAGTTTGGGAAATCCAAATGTTACCTGCCTTCGAAGGGTGGGCAGCCTACTTGAAATTCAACTAGCATTTGTGGATGAGAAGCCACAGAGAGCAAAGAGCCTAAGGGCTGGCATCGCCATCACCAGGCTTGTGTCTGGACCCAAAGTCTAGTCACTTAAGGCATCTGCCTGTCCCCTCCATGTGTCGCTGTCCTCTTAAGAAGTGGAAAACAGCCATCTTGCTATGTAGGTATCTCAGGAGGATGAAAAGCAAAAGGATGCTCTCTGGAGAGTCTAGTGGAGAGAGAGAGAGAGAGAGAGAGAGAGAGAGA
>LOJH01001713.1:0-28197 GCA_001685095.1 Ellobius talpinus
TTCTTTCTTTCTTTCTTTCTTTCTTTCTTTCTTTCTTTCTTTCTTCTTTCTTTCGGACTGTATCCTTTTTCTCTTCTCTCCCAATCCCACATATATTTTTAAACACACTATAAAACGTTCAGAAGACTTTTTTTTGGTCTGAATCTATCTTTACTCCATATCTCACTTTTTCTGACCACATGAGTCTTTAATTTGCTAAGCAATATGGCTATGATTAAAGCTGTGGCTTTAACAGCTATATCTACCCCATTCCTTAGCTTTTTGAGAGTCTAGCTTCATGGCGGAGGTACTGGCAGGAACCATGTTTATTGCCACAACTCTGGAGTTTCAAGGTCCCTGCCACCACCAAGAAGCATAAACATCATTTAAGTGTTTGTGGCAGAGCCTCTTAAAAGAGTTGCAAGGTTTTTGCAGCTAAAGCTGAGCCAGGAAGCCTCACGTAAATGAGATGCACTTGCCTCTAGCAAACAGAACCTGCACACACACACCCCAAAAAATTCTGCTACCAAGAAACTGTGCTTAACCATGTTCTTTTGTGTCTAGAATTACTTCCCAAGCTCTCTCAGGTTTTATGTGGATATAATTGTCCACGTTGGTGCCGTTAGTGTGGGAGAACTGACCCTGAGAACATGAGAGCAGCGGAACTGTCCCTGCCTTTTGCTCATCGCTACAAGGGGTGAATTCACCACGACAATGCAGGAAAGCTCATCCCAGTGGTGAGGGTACGGGAAAGCTGGTGGGCTGACTAACCCTGCAACTACTAAGGCCCAGAACTAGGGTTGTGTGTTGACCCACCCCATCATCTGCCATGTCTGTGATCTCCTGGAGCACGTGAAAGGACCGGTTCTACAGACCCAAAGCTGCAGGATTTCCACAACACAGGGCAGCAACAGGATAACCAACACACCAACATTGATAGTGTAGCAGAAACCAGAGACTTTGAATCAGACCAGTGACTTTCCAATGAACACTTGCAAGTAAAGCTATATGGATAAAAGGGTTTACTTTGTGACTCACCATGTCACACTACAGAGTCCATGACAAGATTGATTGTCCTCTTTTTTCCTCTTAAACTTTATATTTTGGAAGGGGAGTTGCAAGGGAAGAGGGTAGATATGAAGGGATGGAAAAATAAATGGGGTGGAGATACATGATATGAAAAACACAAAAAATAAATTAAAATGTTAAAAATAAAAAAGAAATGTCAATTCTTCCCAAACCAGTTAGATTCTAAGCAATTCCAATATCACAACAGTCTGTACCATCCTTTGCTGACATCAGCTTATTTGGCCTTCCAACACTGGCTGAAGACCAGTGGCTCTTTAGAAATCCTCCCAGGCTTCAGAACCAAATCAGATCTCTGTGAGTTCAAGACCAGTCCAGTCTACAGAGTAAGTTCCAGGACTGCCAGAGCTACACAGAGAAACCCTGTCTTGAAAAAAACAAAAACAAACAAACAAAACCCTTCCATTATCTGAAAAAGACACTGCTAAGAATGTCAAATGACAAGCCACAAGTTTGCAGAGGATGCTTTCCAGATGCCTAGCTAAAGCACGACTGGTCTCTGTAATATGTATTTCTTTCTCGGCTTTTTGTTTTTTGGGTTTTTTTTGTTTTGTTTTTCAAGAAAGATTTTTTTTTTCTGCGTAGTCCTGGCTGTCCTGGAACTCACTCTGCAGACGAGGTTGCTATAATATATACTTCCATAATTTTAAAAACTTAGTAATATAAACCCAGCAACAAAATATGAGCAGATGAACAGTAAAAGATTTTAGGCAGCAAATAAACATATAAAAAGTTGCTCACCAGGCTGGAGAGATGGCTCGGTAGTTAAAGCACTGGCTACTCTTGCTGGGTTTGACTGCCAGTATCACATGGTGGCTCTTAGTTATATGTAACTCCAGTTCCAGGGGGATCTGACACCTTTTTTTGTTTTTGTTTTTGTTTTTTTTGCCTCTGTGGATACCAGGCATGCACATGGTACACATAGATATACACTCATACACATAATATTATTAATTTTATATTGAAACTTCTGAGTTGGTAGGGGGATTTTGAAACCTCAAAGTCTATCAGGAGAAACTACCACCCCAGACTTCCCAATCTTGGTGGGATAAAGGGCATGAAGATAAAGAAATTTCTGTTTGTCGTAGCAAGCAAAATCCCATTTAAGGAGGCATTCACTGGACCAATCTACACTTGCTACCTTCCAAAGGGAAAGGGTAGTGTTGGGTTTTGTTTTAAGACAACCAGAGTGATTATTTAGACTGATTATGATAGCTAAGTCACTTCTCTCAGTCTACACCTCAGCTCCCGGATTTGTTGGTGAATCGTTTCCAGTTTGCTCTCAATGGGGGCAAACAGTCCAGTTTATTTTGAAGATGACCCTGTAGGGATAAGAGGGGTGTGCTGTTATCTGACTGACGATGTAGCTGTTTGAACAGTCATTTGATGCCGATGCTGGTAGTGGTGCAGACAGTGAGGAGGAGAGGCTTTCTCGCTGCAGCACACACTCAAGGAGGCTGACAGCATGACAGGTCTGTACCTACCTTGCTGGGCATCCCCGTTTCTTCAGGAACTGTAGTGGGAAAGCTGCAGAAGGCTAGACCGGGACAGTGTGAGCCTTCTTTTGAGGCAGCCTAGAGAACAGGCTTTCTCACCAGTAGAGGAATCCTTTCTGAGAGGGAGAGACACTGTTTCCTTGGTGCCAAGGCCTCCAAGTACCCAGCAATTTTTGTCTAGCTGTCATACTGGGCACAATGAACACATCACTTCACTAAGCTTGCATCTCCCAGCATCATCAGGGTACCAGACAGGACTGAAATAAATCAGATTTCTCCCAGTATCACAAACACTGCAGATGCCCTTAACACGTTGTCCTGTGTATGCCTCTGGGAATAGGGATGGCATGGCACCGAAGGGCCCATCTGTCAAGTGATTTTTGCCTCCATCACAAAGCATGGTTTGAATGAGAACAATCCCATAGACTCATAGCAATTTGGGGGAGTTCAGTCCAGCCTGGGGATCCAGTTACGCTCTGTCCTCACATACGTCATCTGGTATCGTCCCATAATCTCCAGAGACTGGACAGATAGTTTTTAGACAACACCACATACATGGCACCTGTGGTGTAAACACTATTGCCCCCCCATGCACACATATGTGCATGCACATCTACACACGCTTCAAACTCTAGGGCTTTCTTTGATCACCACAGATAGGCCATCCTTCAGCCCAGAAAGACTGGAGGGTCCAACACACGGGTTTTAAACTGTCAGCCTGTGGCTTCCTAGTCGCCATCTTACAGCCTTCCCGGCAGTGCCAGGATAGAGACCGAGAGGGTGGCATAGAGAAGAGCCAATGGCTGTCTAGAAAACCCAAGGCTGCCAGGGACGTTTCCCCGATCTGTTATGGCAGTGGCACAGCAACGTCCAGGAATGAAGACTAGTGAGTGGGGGAAGGGTTGAGGTGCAGGACAAAGGAGTTTAAAGAAGGACAGCAGGGTGGTGCCATTTTACTGAGGCTCCAGTTAATTCCATGTGGCTCATCTTGGTCCACACAGGTGTTAGGCTACAGCAAGGCCGATAAGAACTGAGCTTGGGAAAGGTGAAGTTGGTCCGAGGTCCCTGAAATCTGGATCTGACTGCTGGGCTGGGGCACTGGAAGCTCCCGTGGTCTCCTTCCCTAGAGATAATAGAACTTCATACCTGCATCTGGTTGCCAGCTTTCTTCCTGAGGGTTTCTGCAAGGTTTTCCCACGATCACAACCTCTTGAGGGTCATATTTCATATTGTTTTGGGACCACCTGAAGGGGCTTCTAAAGCACATTGATTTGCCAGGAAATTCCTGGGGCCTCAGATTTTCATTCCAGTTCTGCCCCTTCATCACCACTCATTTATTTCTTCTACTCTTTGTCTCTTGCGGGTGATGCAGCATCCACCATAAAAGTTTGGAACGCTGAGTTGGGTGCTTCATAGCCTGGCATCTGGGAGAGTGCCCAGCACATGGCAGGTGTGTCCTTCATGATTCTCTCCCCTCCCTAGATGCTTTGTGTGTTCCATCAGAGGGAATGTAGGCTTTACAGCCTTCTGACCTCTGTCACCAAATCCAACCAGAAGGCCTGTGTGTTGAGGTAGCCAGCTGCCACAGCTGACCCAACCCGACTGCTAGAACTAGGCACATACCACCCAGAGTGCTTGATGCTATCCAAACTATAATTCTTATTATGGTTGAAGTATCCATTCTCCCAAAAGTTCATGGACTGAAGAACAAATAGTGATTACATATGTGGCTTTTGGAACATGGTTGGATCATAAGGGCTCTGACTTCATCAGTGGGTTAATTTATTGGTCTATTCATAATTGGTGGCATTACTAGGAGGTATGGAAATGTCAGGAGGTAGAATCTCACTGGGGGAAGCAGGTCACTGGAGCTGTGCCTTTAAAGAGTATGTCTGTGCCCTGCCCCCCACCCACTGCTTCCTATCACATGATCTCTGCCATGATGCTCAGACTTGCTTCAGGTCACTGCAATGGAGCCATCCAGCTAAAGACTGAATAGAGACTGATGCCTCCAAGACTGTAAAAATACATCTTTCACCTTGTGGTGGTTTGAATGGCAATGACCTCATAGGGTCCTATGTTGGAATGCTTGGTCTTCAGTCAGTGGAACTGTTTGGCAAGGATTACTTGGTGTGGCCCTGTTGGAGGAGGTATGTGACTGGGGGTGGTGGTTTTGATCTTTCAAAAGTCCACACTATTACTAGTTATTTCTCCCTGTCTCATACTCATGGGTCAGTTTGGGGTGTAAGTTCTCAGCTACGGCTTTAGTGCCGTGACAGCATGCTGCCATGCTCCTTGCCATTTTGGTCATGGACTCACCCTCTGAACTGTGAATTCCAGATATATTCTTTCTTCTGTGAGTTGCCTTGACCATGGTGTCTTTACGGCAATAGAAAGGTAAGTAAGGCACACCTTGAAGTTGTTCTCATGGGTATTTGTCAAAGCAGTGGGAAGCTGATTAACACACCAATCTTTCACTGTAACTCACCCAACCCCACAACCAGCCAGAGAACAGTCTCCTTTCTCCTTGGTAGCTGTGGCCAGTGGCTTCACCCAGATAAAGGGACAAAGGAAGATACGGGGTATGGCCCTTGTTGGACACCTGCAGTGGTGGCTCACAGTTGCCGCTCCCTCCACTCTGCAGCATGGAGCAGGGATGAGCTGTCTAAATATAGTCTCCATTTTGAAGCATGGGGATGGGAACTACAGTATAGAGATGACACAGACACAAGAGATCCAAAAGTGGCTGGAAGGACAGGTCAGTTAATAGACAAATCAAGGCTGAAGGCCTCTCCAGACAGAAGTGAAAATCAACCTTTTAAATATTTTCTTTTTCTATGTGTATGCGTAGCACATGCGTGTGTGCACATGTGTGTGCCTGCAATGTGAAAGCCAGAAGTTGACATCAGGTGTCTTCCACTATTGCTCTCCATCATATCATTTGAGACACAGTCTCTCGTGAGCCCAGCGTTCACTGGCTAGACTGTCTGGTCATTGAGCTCTGGGGATACTTCTATCACTGCCCATGCCCCACCCTGAGTCACCTAAGACCACCAGCAAACATAGATATTTACATTATGATTCATAACTGTAGCAAAATTACAGTTATGAAGTAGCAATAAAATAATTCTATGATTGTGGATAACCACAACATGAGAAACTGAATTAAAGGGTTGCAGCATTAGGAAGATTGAGAACCACTGCTATAGATCATAAAGTAGATTTAAAAAAATAAAAGGTCAGGGAATGCAGGCCTAGTAGTCTATCCCTGTGTCAAGGGTTCCAAATCTGAGGACTGGACCAACTGGGGAACACACACACACACACACACACACACACACACACACACTTGAATCTGTATTGCACATAGCAAGGGCAGACTATCTTTCTGCCATTATTCTCCAAATAATGATAACTGTTTAAATAAGCACACATGTCACAGTATCATGAGTAATCCTGAGGTGACTGAAGTATAAGAATGTGTGTAGTTCACATGCCAATATCACACCATTGTATTTTCAACCTGTGCATCCAAGTTCTGTGGCCTCTGACCAAACTCTGAGAACCAGCTTCATGTGGACACTTGGGGATGATGCACTGCTGTCATTCCTTCTTGGGACTTTGTTAAAAAAGACTCAAGGCAAGTGGTCAAAGCTGAGCAGGGTTTTTATTGCTGTGAAGAGACACTATGACCACAGCAACTCTTATAAAGGAAAACATTTAATTGGGACTGGCTTACGGTTTCAGAGGTCTAGTCCATTATCTTAATAGTGGGAGGAAGCATGGTGGGTACAGGCAGACATGGTGATGGAGAATGAGCTAAGAGTTTTACATCTTGATCTGCAGGCAACAGGAAGTGAACTATTTATCACACCGAGCAAAGCTTGAGCATAGGAGACCTCAAAGTCCAGCCCCACAGTGACATACTTCCTCCAACAAGGCCACACCTACTCCAACAAAGCCACACCTTCTTACAGTGCCACTTCCTCTGGGGGCCAATTTCTTTCAAACCAACACACCAAGGAAGAGGGTGTTTCCTGTGAAGGCAGATGGTGAAAATAGGTAAAAGTATTTTTAGGAAAAGGACAGTGTCATTTCTGTTGGAAAGAACACATGCACACATAGGCACACACATATCCCCCCCACAGAAAGAAGTTGTCAGAGAAAAATGATCAGTTCAAGAAATTTATTTTGAAAATTTTTCTTAAGAATACATGTGATTTTACAAGGTCATTCATCATAGCACCAGGCCCAAAGTTCCATGATAGAAAACTGTCGAGTAACAAACACTCCAGGGGGTTTCCCACAGGTATAAATTATGCAAGTATTCATTTATATCTCCATTTACAATAATAAATAAGAGTGCACATTCACACAGCATATTTTTTTTACAAAGATCCCTTTGTTTTCATAAAGCTATAGCTCTGCACACTAAATAGACAAAATAATCCTTGTACCACAAAATAACACTTTGCTTTTGTCCCCAACAGTTCTGCAACTTTCAGGCACAAGCCATGAGATTCTCTGCCATGCCATTAAGAAAACATTAATTCTGTTAACTATATCCCAGGCTCCGAAGGAACAAAACACCCATCCCCATCCAAGGGGAATTCAAGACAGAATACCATCCTGTCTCCAGGCTTCACAACCTGTCCCAACAGTGCTTGGGAGGGAGGAATATTTTCCTGTTTATCAGCACAGAAGTAAATAATGCAGGTAGTATTGTAAGGTCCAGTTTCAAGGGCAGAAGGCAGGGGCACCTCTCACTGTAGAGCCCGCCCTCCCTACCACATCCTCCTCAGGGATGCTCTACACAGTTCTCTTTGCTAGTATAAGAGGAAAAGGCTGGAAGGGATGGAAAGAAAGATCCAGGCAGGAGTTAATTATTCCTAGAGCTAAATTCTTGAATTTCAAAGACATTCCCCCTGGGACACTGTCTGGGGTGCTGACTTAGAGCTCCAAAGTTCTACTTCAATCCATGTAACTGTCAGGCCACCCCTGGTTTACCCCCCAACACACACACACACACAAGGCACCTTTTTCAGACATCCAGCCTGATGCAAGCTCTAAGTTTTGGCAGTTCACTCCTTGACACAAGCACACTTATTAAGCGAATAGGCCACTTACAGAGATAAAAAACAAACAAGACCTTGCTAAACCTGGAGCTTTAAGCCCTGAGAGGACTTTTGTTTGTGGTTCTCCAACCTTCCACCCCAAGAGGTAAATGCATTATCTGAGGTGTGCATGGCTGAGCCAGGGTGTGATTCCCAGGCCAGGGCTGTCTTAAGCTTGGGAACTCCCCAACTTTCCTTTAAGACATTGTCTCTATCGTCACATGACATTCGAGAGCACAGGCATTCCGTGGCTGCTCTTCCCACAGTCTTGCAGTCTCGGTGCCTACAGACTTGATGTGCTGGGAAAACGGGCATTCGCCAATGAAATGTCACCAATGTCACCAATGAAACAAGCCTTGACTAAATGAGGTTTCTCTATTTCTTTCTTTTTAAATAACGATGCAAAATTCATGACTTTTAAACTTAAAAGAAAAAATGATTCTCATGTAAGAGAGGGCAATGATAACTTTATCCACAGAATTCATGGTCTTCCACTCCTGTTTTAACGCTTGAAAATGTTTGAGGGGCTTGAGAAGCGGCTCAGTGACTCAGAGCACTTGGCACTCTTGCAGGCAACCTATGTGGCACAAAACTATCTGTAACTCCATTTCCAGGGGAGCCAGCACTCTATGTTGCCCTCTATAGGCACTGCACACATAGTACAAATACACACATGCAGGCAAAACATTCACACACATTAACATACAAATAAAATCTTTTTTAAAGTTAATTTTGTGGGGATTTTTTTTTACCCATTTGGTTTTTTTTGTTTGTTGTTTTTATTTTCTTCTTTTGAGATAGGATTTTGCTCCTTGAGCCAGGCTGACAATCTTCCTGCTCCATGCTAGGATTATAGGTGTGCACCACCATGGCTGGCTTTCGATCCTCACTCTTCACTATGTTCTCCTAAATCCTTCTTTCTCTAGGAAAAAGCCTGAATTCTCTCTCCAAGAAGCATGTATTAGAGGTGGAGACAGGGAGCAGTCGGGGTCAGGGTACAGTGCTGGTTGAAGCTACTGAGGGGCTGTGGTTTGGTTTGGAATAGTGAGTTTTTGCTGCTACAAGCTAGAGCCCAAATATATACTGCTGTAAATTTACATTCATAGGTTAACTATGGATTTCATGGGATTTAAGTAGCTACGCACAGGTTGGGTCAAAATGTGCAAAAACTTGGTGGGAAGACAGTGGGTGGGGATGAGGTAAAGAAGGGCTGGCTCAGAGAATCCCACCCACAACTCCGAAGTAGACTAGAGCCCCCAAATCAAAATCTCCTTGGATTACCACTTCATTTTTCTTTTTTTCTGGTGGGTGGGGGGAGATGTTCAAGACAGGGTTTCTCTGTGTGTAACCCTGGCAATCCTAGAACTCACTTTGTAGACCAGGCTGCCCTTGAACTCATAGAGATCCTAAGCAGTAAATCTCCTGTCAGAGTTAATTAGCTGGAGGCTGTGACCACCTTATCTCTGGAGCCAGTCTTTTTGATCCTCCCTGAAGGAAACACTTCCCTGGACAGCTGGCCAAGTGAGTTTACAAGTAGACAATGGCTTAACACTTCCTCTTGTAAAAGCTGTTGGATAATGAGGCAGAATGGGACTCAGAGAAGCAGGCAGAAGCCACAGTCAAGTGAACTTCAGGGAGGAGGTGCAGTCCAGGCAAGGCTGTTCCGTCTCACTTTGGCTAACGGGTAAGGGAAAACCTCCACAGCAATTTTCAGACAGTGAGAGAGATACCAGCACCAAGTCTTTAGTCACTCATCTACATCCCCTCTCCAGGATAGACTAGAAGACTCACGGGCTACTCGGGCCCAGACCCTGGCCGTTACACCTGCCTCACCTGGAGTCCAGATAGGAAAATCAGTGGTAATCCCTAAGGACAGTGTCTCTAAGCGAGCGAGCGAGAGAGAGAGAGAGAGAGAGAGAGAGGGAGGGAGGGAAGGAGGGAGGGAGGCTGGGCCTCAGACTGCACTCAGCCCTCTGGAGTTTGAGAAGATGAAATCACATGGAGGAGTCCACGTCATCATGACAATGACATTCACAGAAAGAGACAGCTGTCACCATGGAAGCCAGGCTATGTTCTTCCGAGGTGTCCCCTACTCATTGGGTGACTTCTGGTGGTGAGATGCGCTCCAGTGGTGTTCGGAGACCTCTCTGAGGGTGGCTGCAGTTTTATACAAACCTTACTTGGGAAGGAATGGCCATCCCAAAGCCACCGGCTAGAAAAGCGATGAGGCTGTATGTTCTCATTTTTGCTTTCTTCAGGTTTTTTTTTGCTTGCCTTTTGTAACATCTTACTGTACTGCCTGGACTGGGGTTGCAGACTCACATGAACCTCCACCTCAGCTTCATCTCTAAAGAGGACACTGAACCTTCACATGGTCCCCAAAGCCACCAAAGAGATTGTGACTTAGAGAATCCTTGCCTTCTCAATGCCACTGTTTATAGTGCAGGTGAGCACTGCTGAGGGCTGAGCCCTGCAGTGGACAAACACAGGTCCTGGGTCAGAGAGAGTGTTGGAGTACATTTCTCCACTAAGGTCACATCTGTCCAGCAGCCTCTAGACTTCATCACCAACGCTAATGAAAACCACAGATTCTAAGGGGAAATCCTGCCCAAACTCCAAACATAACTAGTAGAGAACCTTGTCTGCTATTTGGCAAAGGCCAGTGTGGACAACCTGTTCCCTGCATGGGAGTCAGGGGTGGGGTGGCAGATATAGCAAGGGTAGAAACCATGTGACCTCACAGACTGCATCTTGGGAGGATTTCGGAAATCTAGGTGTTCCGTGGGGGCAGGCGGCAAAACTAGAAAGGAGGAGGAGAAGGAGGAGGAGGAGGAGCAGAAGGAGGAGGAGAAGGAGGAGGAGGAGGAATGCTTCAAACCACAACCTTCAAACAGAGCTTTCTTGTGCCACCTGATGGTCTCCCACCCTTGCTGTCTTATAGCTTCAGAAGATTCACCCAGGACACTGAATTTAGCAGGACAATGAGCCACCTAACCCACTATCAAGAAAACCCAAAGGCATTTATGGATCAAGATGGCACACTGAAGCTGAGCAGGGTAGTGTGCCTATAACCTAGCACTTCGGAGAATGTGGAAGGAGGAACAAGAGTTTAAGGCCAGCCTGGGCTATTTAGCAAGACTATGTCTCAAAAAAAAACCAAAACCAAACAACAGTGAAACTAAGTGTACAGAACATATGTGTGTACTTATTTTGCCAGTCAGAATAAATGTTAAGGAAAGAAAGTTCCATAGCCATGGACAGGAAAGAGTAGACAGAAGGCCACAGACACCATCCATTCAGAGCTGAAGTAGAGTCCACTAAGAAGGAAGCAGGGAAGGGTCCTCACACCACGTGCCTACAGGGCCAGCACTGAGGAACCTCCCACTTTGGCACCTAAGAAGGGCTTGTGCATAGGAACGGTGAAGGTGGGGTAAGACATGGTGCTAATTCTTGGGCCTCCTGCCCCCCAATGCAGCCAGACGAAGGCTTTGCCTCCTAATAGAGAACAAAACAAAACAAAACAGAAAACAAAAACACAACCTAGGGACACAAGACTAAGCAAGGCAGGAGCAACTTCAGGAGGCTACATGATGATTACTGAGACAGACTCTTCAAGGCCTGGACTCAGTACTCAAGGGTCTCTGGGTCCCATCCTATGGTTTATGCACCTGGCCAGGGGAGCATCTGGGAGTTAAAACCCAGTCTCTGTCCTAGTTGAGGAATGATCTGCTCAGAGAAAAAGAAAATAGTCAACCTCGGCCAGTTAAACCAAGCGTGTATGGTGGGTGGCTTCTGCCCAGAGGGACAGGATTACTGCACCGCACAAGTGTACTGCACGGACTATCAGCAGCCCTGTGTGTGTCCCTCTTTTCCATGCAGGCGCAGTGGGAAGATCTGTAAGCACATGGAATAAGTTCCAGGAGACACACACAACCACTGATATGGTAGGCTCTTCAGAGGTAAGCCAGACCACTAGGGGACACTAGTCTTACCAGATGGTCGTTGGAGCTTCCTGCCAGCTCCTGGATGCATCACCTTTAAAGATGAATAGACACATTATGAATATCTATTCATAATGAAAAAGGTGGAGACCGAGCCCAACCGAGAGAAATGAAACTTAGAGGGAACAAAGGCAATTCTGAGAGTAGACAATGCCCCCAACACTTGTATCACCCACAGAGAAGACCCGCACCCCTGAACCAAGAACAGGGTGTCATGCGACAAAACCCAGAGAATAGGAAGGAGGTTTTCAGAAGTTAAAAAATAAAACATTTATGTTGGGAAGAGAAGGTGGAAAGCAGACAAATACAGAGGTGAGGGATTTAAAATAGATATAAATATTAGACGAGCCAGGGAGGTCCGACCATGGAACAGCCAGGGACTCAGAAAGAAAGCAAGCAACTGCAAGAGAATTTAAGAGAATTTCTGTGAGGAAATAGCAGGGCACGACAGCATCAGGTCAGGTCCCCAAGAAGAGAGTGGTGTTATCTCCAGGAACGGGGAAAGTACATATCATGTATAAAGGCATGGGGATAGGAATGGCATCAGAAATTTTATTTATAATGACATTATTAGTCATTGGCAAGGAGTGGTGAGGGCAACATTTCCACCTGCTGATCTATGCCCAGCCATATGGCAAGGGCAGAAGACAGACACTTGAAGTCATGAAAAAAAATCCTAAAAATATTTACATTTATTTCTCAAGCTCCATTTCTCAAGAAGTTAGTGAAGAGTGGAGAATGGATGGAGGGGGAAGGGGAAGGGACACAGAAGGAAAAGGAACAAAGCGGGAAGGAGGGAAGGAAGGAGATACCAACAAGCAAGGATATGTAACCACTGCCCACAACTTAGCTCAGAAGTGCAGCCCCACATGCCCAAGACAGCATTTTCATGAACTAGGGATGCATCCATCACGTGATCTAACTATATTGAGGAAACCCCGTATGGTACTGGTGAGGGGGAATTCCCATCTGAGGTATTAGCAAGCCTGCTGTATGTCACACGGAAGCACAGAGGGGGAATAGAAGAACAGCCTAATGTGACGAAAGGGACTACCACCACAAGCAAACCTCAGGGGCAGCTGTCCTCATTTCAAACCTACAGCATTTAACACATGCTAAGCAAGGCTGGAGACATGACTCCATGGTGATGGGTGCACAGGACCCTGCTTCAGTTCTTAGCACCCACACAGGGGATCTGATACCTTCTTAGGGCCTTCATGGTACTTGTACTTATGCGCATACACACACACACACTTTAAAGTTAATCTTTTAAAAATATCAAGGGATTGGATGGCTTGCCCAGCGGCTTTCCACAGTCACCTCCTCTATTCACCCCTACACTCCATGAGATTACTTTCCCCTTTAAAGTAAAGCCAACTTCCTGCCAGCCTGAACCCAATGACTCTTGGGCATCTTACCTGAACACATTTTAAAGGCTGTTAGCAACTGTAGGAGGTGAGAGAAGCAGCGTGCAGACTTCTGAGCCTGGTCTAGTCCCATAAAACACATGATTCACATCTGGGCCAGCTCTTCTTTGGTACCTCATCTTGGAGAGAACTGCTGTGTCCGAGGACATAAAACATCTCACACAGAACCTTCATCATCTGTAATTTTGGACTTCCAATAGGACCAGGGAGCTCTTTAAGTAGTTCTCTTTCCAGGGAGCTTCAGGCCTTCAACCTGGAATTGCTCCAAGCTCACAAAAGCTTCCCCCCTTGGAAGGCCTCAGTTCTTTCTGGGAGGGGAGGCAGATGCCAATCAAAATGGTTGAGAGGCCAGGTTTCTGGCCATCATGACTCAATGCGCTACATAAATTGTTTTTAATTGTATTTAAAAACAAGCAAGTCTTTGGCTTGCTTAAAGAGAATGACTCCCGGACTAAGAACAATGCTTACATGTCAAAGGCAAGACGTGATGTTCCATCTTCATTGTCGATTTGACGGCATTTAGTATCACCATGGGAACACACCTCTGGATGTGACGCTAGAGGTCTTTCCAGAAGGCCTTAACTAAAGAGACACAGCCCACCCTGGATGTGGGCAGCACCATGCCATGGGCTGGGGCTCCTGGACTGACAAAAAGGAGAAAGTGAGCAGCATACCAGCGTAGCGTTCGTGTCTCTCTGCTTCCTGACTGAGCACAGTTTGACGAGCCAGCTCACAGTCCTGCTACTGTGACCCCCTTTATTATGGACGGTGACCCTGGAACAATGAGCTCCAAACCCCCTTCTTCAGTTGTTTTCTGCCACTTATTCTGCCACAGCAACAAGAGAAATGAGGAATGCATAAGCCTTTGCAGCTATCAAGAACATTCTAGAAGGAGCTAAGGATAAGCTTGAAGGTTAAATAAAAGGTCAAAAAATGATGGCTTTGTTTGAGTGAGAACATTTTACTTAGTTTATTTTTCCTTCCATGACATTTATTTATCTTGCTGGAAGTTTTCTCAAAGAAAAAAAAAGAGCAATAGTTCTAGACTTAGGGGTCATGTGGCCTGCGAGCCCACGGCCAGTCTGCTTCTGGTGGGCTGTGTGACCTCAGGCAGCCTGTTCTGACTCTCTGAGTTTAGCTAAATAAGATGTTTCCTGAGGCCTCCTCCTTATTAACAGCTTATGGCTTTTATTTATTTATTTTTTCTGGTTTCTTGAGACAGGGTTTGTCTGCATAGCCCCGGCTGGCCTCAGACTCAGAGATCTACCTGCCTCTGCCTCCCAAGTGCTGGGATTAAAGGTGTGGGCCACCACCGCCCGGCTCAGTTTACAGTTTTGTAAGGGCAGTGTAGTATGTGCTTTTAGAGAGGGATGACAAGGGGAGGAGGGACCTAGAGTCTTCCCAGACCTGAGCCTTTGCACAGAGAAGAGGGCAAGAGGACGCTGAGGTGGGGGCTGAGGACAAAAGAGGGTGAGGAAAGAAGCCATCCTTTCACAAGCTGCCTGCCCTGGCCTACATCCTGGTGCTTCCCACAAAGTCTTTTCAAGGTCTCTGTTATGGCTGACTGCCAAGGATGCTGGTGCCAAGGTGTGCATCCTGAGTCCAGAAACCTGCAGAAACTCTTCCAGCTCCACCATGGGAGCTTATTCTGACCCCGGCACTTCCAGCACTCTGGGGCTCTGCATGCAACCCTAGAAGGACTTCCGATTCTGTACAGAAAACTCAGTAGGATGGGAGGAAGTCTCAGGGCTATCCAAGTCAGCCAGAGTCTTGCTTTTAATGCAAATATCTAGACTGACTCCTCCTCTTTCATCTGATAGGAGGTCCTGCTGGTGGAGAAGGTTTGCAAAGCACAGCTCCTCCTCAATCCAATCAATGCAAAAGTGAATTAAACACACAACCCTCCAAGAACACCAAGGTGAAACAATGTGCCGTGGCTCACAATCAAGCTAGCAGAGAACCCTCTTCTTTGGAGTCTGCCAATGCCCAGGTGTAATTTCTGGGGAGCAGGCAGGTGTGTGCCAGTGAACACAACAGGTCGTCAGGCTGGGAGAGGTTCACGGGAGTCACAGCATCTTCATTCAAACACTCACATGTGGAGAACAGGGTACCTTCCTTCCTAGTATGGACTCTGTTCTTTCTTGAAATCAGGCAGACCCTCCCCTGAGATAAAAGTAAGTAACTCAAGCTCCTCCAGGGGCTTGGAAACCTACATGTTCACATGCTAATCCCCAGGTTTGGGGTACACATTAGTAAGAACATGTATCGATCAAACAAGGCACATAAGGAGGAATCCTGTTCACAGACCTAGTCTCCAACCTGGGCTCAGAGCACACAGTCAGGGAGGGAAGCATGCTCTCAGGTCTTAGAGAACCAAGGGGAAACTGAGCAGAGACTGAACCAGACAGCAACAGGAGGTGGGGCCTGTGCTCCCTCTAAGGTCTTCCATCTCTGTAGAAGTGGCTCGACCCCGAACAGACAGTTAAGATGTAGGAGGCAAACTCCACCCTGGTTAGGGTCCTGTCTTTTTATTCTCCAGACACACGTTTCACAGCTGGCTGACATCAAGCTGGGGGAAGAGCAGCAAGCAGTAGACCAGGAGCCACAGGAAAAGAATGAAATAGACCACGTCGGGCTGCTGTACGAACTGTGTCAGGGAGTCGTTGGGTGGGCTCTGGCTCCCCAGGGGCACGGCTTCTCCAGAGGAGTTGGTGCCAGCCCTGCAGAGGGACAGATAGGGGACAGGATGGTCACTGGTGAGGTCCCTAGGAAGAGCACATCCCGAACCTCAACCCAACTGCCACCCTGCAGATGACGGTTCCCATGATACATCAGAAGGTCCCCATCTGTGTGTATGCTTCCATCGAGGAAGCCCTTGGAACACCCACACAGACCCCATCTGTATCCATGACCCTTAATAGAAGGAGCTGTCCGGCCCATTTCACAGATGGCCACAGTGACAGTCATGGGGCGGCAGTTGTCACAGGCCACACAATGACTCTGTGATAGAGCTGCTCCTGAGTCATATCTCCTGGGACACCTAAGAAGGAGAAGGTAGGACTACCAACTTTCAGCTATGCCTCAGGTAATAAAGGAACTTAGATGATTTCAAAGCAGCCACCAGAAACAAAGTCACCCCAAGTTCAGTCTTTGAAATATTACCTTCAGAGGAACTGCTAGCTTTGATTTGGGGTCAAAGTTACCTTTCTTTTATGTGGTGGGAGGGTGTTTAACATGCCATTTTGCTTTTGCCTGGCAGGTAATAAACAGGGTGCTGGCAGGAGAGTTTGGGTGATGGTAAAAACCAAACCTCAGACCTAAATGTACCAGGGAAAAGGTAGGAGGGGTGGGTGGGGGACCGATACACAGAAGGCTGAAACCTGAGCTTCTCGGGGCCATTTCCAGGCCTTGGATTGGGGCTACGTGAAGCCTACGCCACCTCCCGACAATGACGAGTAGGCTGTGACATCTGCCATAGAGGGATTTACGCCCATAACAGACACTGGGCACAACTTCTCTGGCTTAAAGTTGTCTGTAGGGAAAATATGAACTATATTTATTTATATTTCCTAGCTGGAGGTAGGAAAAACTCCTGCATATGTCAAGTTCTTGTTTCTTTTCAGAGTCCTACCTGACCAAAGCTAAAAGCACTTTCTCCCTAGTTGAGGGCTTCCTTTGACAGAGAACTGAGATTAACATTTCTATTTTAGGCCCGGGAAGAAAGCAGGGTATCTTGCTTGTATTTGTTTTTAGGAGCCAAAAGAGTAGAGGTCTAAGGGCCCCATTCCCGGGGTGTTGGGTAGAGACTACCAACCCCCATCATCTAAATCCTTCCAAGCCCATGCAAAACCACAGGAACGGGACAATACGATAAAGTACTTCTGTGACTTTAACAGGGGCAGGGCCGCGTCAGAACTAAAGATTCTGTTCCCATCTCTGGGGTTCTAGGCAGACTGGTTTACAATAACTCAACAATCAACTAGGCAATCTAGCTCTCTACCGGTAACGAATACTTTCATAGACAGCCTGGCATGTTTGTATTCCCGCTTCATGTCTGCTCTGATGCCGTAAAACTGTAAAATCAGCTCAGTGAGCTTCTGAGAATTGTACCTGCAGTGGAACAGAAGGGACACAGGGTCAGGGGCTGCAGGATGGGACCCTACAGCTCTATCCAGGCGACTGGACTCTACCGCTGAAGTACTCCAGCACAGGTGCAGACTCAGAACCCAGACCCACCTTCTCACTCACACATTCTGAGGTGTTCTGCCCCTCTGCCCGAACTCAAGATCTAACTTCCCCCCATCAATTTGCATTCATTTCATTTGGAATTAGCTATTTTCCCAAATAACTAATAGCATGATAAATAAGGCATAGTTTTTTTTAAAGGCCCCTATGAGGTAGGACACACACAGACATACACACGAATGTATATCCCTCTCTCTCTCTCTCTATATATATATATATATACACATATGTACAGATATATACATGTATCTAAATAAAGACATATATGTATGTAGTATATATATATATTTAAACCCCACAAACTCATGGAATGAGGTCACCAACCTGTTTAACACTCTGTTTCTCCGCTCATCCAGATCGGCTGCGTTCCTCAATTGAACATAGCTAAAATGGTCCTACAGTGAAATTTATAAACAAAACCCCGCAACCCAATTAGTAAAGATGAAATCTCCGAAACAGAAAACAAGGTGAGTTTAAACTTACAAAGCCGACCGTGCCACACTTTTCTCCATACTGCAGACATCTAGTTTCAAAAATCAAATTGCCAAACAAGAGATACCGCCATGACTCCCCCCACCCTTGCCTGCCTGCCCAAGGGTGACTGGGAAGAGACCCACCCACCTCCTAGACAGGCTCTGAAGTAAGAGCCACTGCAGGTCTCAGCACCTGCAGATGTCACAAGGATCCTCTAGTGATGGAGCGCCCTTAGTTTGACTGTGATCTTTCCAGGTGTGGGTGCAGAGTTGGGAAAGTGTCTTTTTTTCTATGACAAAGAGGCCTTTGGGCTTTCAAATCAACGCTTTATTTACACCTCTTCTTGCCCCAACTGGATATCCAATTGGACTGTGCTTAACATGGTTTCAAGTGTGTCTATCTTCTATCCCAGTGTAAGGGTGGTACAGGTCAGTAATCCCAAAGCTCAGGGCTGGGAGAGGGAGGTTGGATCAAAAGGTACCGATTAGCAGGGGCCATAGAGAAGGAGAAATTCACATACTAACCAATTCCAAAGACTTATTAGCATGTTGCTGAATGTAAATCCTGGAGTCACTGTGGCTATTCCTAAAAAGCAAAAACACGTGGTGAATGGGTACCGCCCAGGGCTCAAGGGGCCCAGTAACACAGTTACCCCAGCTGGAAGCACAGTTTCAGACCCAGAGACAGCTTGTACCTACGCATCCATACTATTGAAGCACACAGCCAAGTGTGGCCACAGACACTGGGCCTTCATCTATACCCAAATGCAAATCAAGGTTTTTAACAGAAAGCATACCACATATTTCTAAAAATTCTAAGATTTGGGCCAGGACTGGGGTCTTTATATACAAACATCCTGAGGTTTGGGGCTTCACCTGTAGTCCCCTGCAGGTTAAGGGCAGGGCTGGGCCCAAGGTCCGGAGGCTGGACTTTCTCTTGCGATGTGGTGTTCCTTGCTATGTGGCTACTTTCTGCCAATACAGTCCTAGGGAATACCACCATTTTTTCCTTTCCTACAGAAGGAGACTGACTTTATGCCCAAATCTTTAAGGCCAACGTGGAATGCCCCTTGGTCTTCTGAGCAGAGCTGACACCCACAAAGAGGGGCAGAAGAATCCTGAGCCATCAACTGTGGCTCCTGCTGAGAGCTGTCGATGCTAGTTGAGAACTGACATCCCTGTTCAGTGTTCTTCCTCTGCGGAATGATGGATCACGCCATCTGCTTCAGGATGCCTTGGGTCCTGGCTTGCTGCCAAGCAGAACTAGGTGTCTGGTTGGTGCTATATACCTGACGACAATGTCATTTCAGTTTCCTTTAAGCAATTTCTAACTACATGGCTTCCAGGAGCCTGGCCCTGGGCCTGAGTATATAATCTCAGAAAGACCCTGTAAATCAGCCTTGGTAGTACCACATATTCCTCATTGCCACCGTAGCACAGGCACAAAGCAAAATGTAACCTCAGCATCAAAAGGGACCCAGGGGTCCAGATCTCAGCAGTGTCCAGAGTAACCAGATCCTCCATGGTGCAGGGCTGGGTGCTGTAGAGCCCCTTCTTGCCCTCATGTGTGGGTAATGCTTCCTAACTCAACAGCGCATTCCTGGTGGGAGGGAACGGTCTCTCTGCTCTGCTTTAGCATGCTTTCTCTCAGGTATTTTTACATTACAGCCCATCAATGTGAGCCTTGTAGTGAGTGTGAACACTGCTCTTCACTCTCCCATGAATCAGGGGCTGAGGATCCATCTCCTGACCTCCAGAAGACAGGCGGAAGCAGAGCCAGTCATTCATACATTCATCTACCCAAAGAGTTGAGTGCTTGCTGCAAGTCAGGGCCATGCTAAAGTGAATTCCACGCCTTGCCTTTGCCTGGGCTGGAGAGTGAGTTCAAAGCCAGCCTAGGCAACTTAGACACTTTCACAAAATAAAAGGCCAAGAGAGGGCTGGGGAAGTAGTTCTGTGGTAGCTTAGCTCACTCACCTAGCATATATGAGGCTATGAGTTCAATCCCCAGTGCTGCCAAAAATTATAAAGAAATAAATGTTCTATTAAGAAAAAAACCCACAAAGATGCTATGATACAAGAGTGTATCAAAAATAACTCGTAAGAATCCCAGGACATCTGCTTGGAGGAGGTGTAATGGAGTTGCCCCCAGAGGCTCAGCTGGAGCAACCCAGGGAACAGAGTTGAATGCAGAGTGACAGTGCTCCAGTTTGAAGGAGCCTAAAGCAAAGTATGAACCCAATGGAGGGTAGAAGGCCAGGGCCAGAGGTGTGGAGTACACGCATGAATGATCAGGTGGTCCTGTGGGTTCCTAGGCCAGAGGAAAGCTATGTAGGGAGTCCAACTGAGTTGTGACCAGAAAGGCATGTATAGTAGAGAGGCACCCAGAGAATGGTCCCACGCTGTAACCTTGAGCCAGGTGACAACCTCCCAGAAGTTCTGTTTACCCTGGGGCCAGCAGGTAGAGGCTCCAGGAAGCCCTCACGTAAGCTCACCTCAGTGCTACCTATTACAATGGAGCTGCTGCAGAGACCTCTGGGCTAATGAGGTCTACCCACACCACAGCATCCTTAACCACAATGTGCCTGAGCGTGCTGGGGAGCAGGAACTGGGAGGTAACTGCTACCTATTCTGTGACCAGTGACCAGACTCTGCGTAGGGTATGTGGCTAACCCGACGTCACGCCCAGGGACACAGACACTTCCTTGTCTGTTCTCCTCAGCCAATATCCATGGCTTGGACTTTGTTTGCACCTCCCACTGATGCACTGTCTATTCAAGATGATCACTCACCCTAAGAGAGCAAGACTCTGCCTCAGTTTCTCACTGAGAAGATCTCAGTGACATACCTGGAAGGGACCTTGTGTTCACAGGGGTTTTCTTCAAGGTCGTCTGAGGAGCGGACAGTCCCGGAGTCTATAAATAATGAGCTTTCTACTTGGTCCACATGTTTCCTTTTTTCTTTCTTTTTACTGCTAGTTGAGGCTTCCATTAACTTTTCTTCTAATGGCTTTTCAGGGAGTTCCAGGTTTGGGGGTTCTTGGGGCTAGAATACAAAATAACCAAAATACAGGTTAGACTCCCCACTGAAGCAGATGACATCATTATCCAGACTCTACTCTAAGCCAGCCAGTGTCCCTTCCAATTCTTAGGAATTCCTTCTGATGTGGATGGCCCAGGAGAGAAGCCCAACCCATTCCTCTTCCTTGTGCAGAGATCCAAGGCTGAGAATCGACGGAGGAAAGGCAGCAAATTTTGGAGCCAAGAAGCTCGGTGATATGAAACCCTGCCCAACTCAGCTTCTTGGCCTTAAGCCACTGACTGTCTCTCTTTGACCCTCACCCTCTCAGCTTTTAGACGGGTACAGTCACCACCACCCTCTTCCCTCTGCAGCACATCCCTTAGGGCTAGCCCTTACAGCAGGCAATGGCTGAACTTGAGCCAGCTGGCCAAGTGCAAACGCAGAGTCTGTGGGAGGACACTGACATTGTGCCTTTGGTGGAAGGACCACAGGGCCACATCTAGTCCTTACTGGGAAGGGGATGTCACACTGAGCACCTGATAGCCATCAGCCATGCCCCCACTGAAATCTAGAAGTATGGGAACAACAGGGAGAACCTGCTCAACAGGGGTCAGATAAGGGATTTGTTCAGGTCATCGACCCTGAACAAAGCTCCAGGTAAGAACTGAAAGTGCTCTTAGCCACACGAGACCAGCAT
Source organism: Ellobius talpinus (assembly GCA_001685095.1). Classification (NCBI taxonomy): domain Eukaryota; kingdom Metazoa; phylum Chordata; class Mammalia; order Rodentia; family Cricetidae; genus Ellobius; species Ellobius talpinus. The sequence continues at coordinate 21,540 of LOJH01001713.1, forward strand.
CCTTCATGGTTGAGCAGAGACCTTTCCTAGAGGGGAAATGATGAGAGGATCTTGTTTATGCTATTATTATTTTTTGAACGATCAGAACAAGACAAACTTGCCATTTTCCCAGTCTTTGGCTTGCTCAGACAGTCTTTCCTTTTCTGGTAGGAGACAGACTTGGGGCTCTCTACCCTATGGACTTTGCACATCCCCAGGGTGAAGTAGGGGCTGCGCTTGGGGACCAAAGTGCCAAATGGGGTTGGAAGCAGCAGGCAAGCAAGGCTATGGGGTCAGAGCCATGGTGGTGTCAATATTGCTCTCTCTGGATGCAGGGCTGTGCTCAGAGCTGGGGACAGAAGCCTGAGCTGCTCTCCCCCCTAGTCCCCCGCTGGCCACCAGTAAGACGTGGGGCCATCTAAATATTCTGAACGACCATATGGTTCCAACCCATATGGTTCCATCTAAATATTCTGAACGACCATATGGTTCCAACCCACGGCTGCCCCAACCACCCTTAACTACCCATAGAACACTCCATGCACAGCATGCGCTCAATCTGATTTCGGCAACTATGGGCAGAAAGCCTATAAAAATGAAGGGCCAGGTACTGAGGATGTGGCTGTGTTAGTGGAGAACTTGATGAGCAAGAAAGAAGCCCTGGGTTCTGTTCCCAGCACTGCATAAGCCTGGCAGAATGGTACTCAGAGGTGAGAACAGGAGGGTCAGACATTCAAGGTCATTTTTGGCCACAGAGTTAGTTTGAGGCTAGCCTGGGGTACCTGAGAGCCTGTCACAACCAGTAAAACAAACAAAGAATGAAGGACCGGACTTGCATTTCCAAAGGCTGCTCGCCCAAGGCCAAGGCCAGGATGCGATTTGCATGCTCACCCACCTACCTGCCTTGCCCTTCAAAGCTTTTTGTCCCTGAGCAACCTGGAGAATTATTCCAGGTGTCCTGCACATCTCCAGCTTAGACATCAGATCTCACTGAAGGCCATGTCCAGCCCTGCTGGCTTCTGTCAGTTTCCCACAGGAGGCACTGCTGGGCAGAACTGGCAGCCCACATGTGAAGAAGTGTGTGGATGGAGTGGCTCTCAGCACCAGGGGAAGGAGCCAGCTGTGTTGGGCACCTCTGAAACCACCCACCACCCCCCTTCTCCATCTGCCTTATAGCTGTGGAGCACATTGCTCCCTGCCCTGTCCCAAATAGCCATTTGTGGTTGAGGCTGAGAATTCTCCCCATTGTCCCGGATTGGCAAACTGAACCACAACAAGCTCTGGTGATGGCAGTGTGCCGTCTGAATCCTAAGCATCTCTGGGGGCTCCCCACACTCCCTTGCCTGCAGCCCCCCAGAGTGTAAGGCTTTCTCAGCCCTCTCAGTACCACTCATGAGCCCAGCTATGTCTCCCCATTTATCTTCCTGTTTCATTCCCAAAGCTATATGCACTTGACCCCTGCATTTGACAGACTTGTCAGGCACCACACTGGTCTCTAGAGTCCAAGGATGAATACTACTTACTCTTGGAATGAAAAAACAACAACAAAAAAACAAACAAAAAAATTGCCAGCCAGGTGATGGAGGTGCACACCTTTAATCTCAGCACTCAGGAGGCAGAGGCAGGTGGATCTCTGTGAGTTTGAGGTCACCCTGGTCTACAGAGTGAGTTCCAGGACAGCCAGGGTTGTTACACAGAGCAACCCTGTCTCAAAAAAATGAAAACAAACAAAACCCCAAAACAAAAACCCAAAACCCAAACCATGGAAACAGAAAAGAACTGCCGGAGTGTGGTTGGCCCCAGCTAAGGCAGCAAGGAACTGGGAGGAGGCAATCGTGGTACAGAGCTCTGAAGGGTGAATGGCCACTTGCTAAATGCTGGGAGGGAAAGGACCACGCAGGGCATGGGTGTCTGGGAACCAGGAGAAGCTGGCTTTGCTGGAAGGAAGGCAGAGAGGGGTGGACAGTCAGGTGGGAGAGGAAATTGTGGCAAAGGTCATGCTAAGGAGGTGGGGGTGGGGAGAAATGAAATGACGCTTGGGATCTAGGGACCCCTCTGTGGGCAACTCTGGACTAACTGGGAAAGGTAAGAGGTGAAACACAGAGGAAAAGACGAAGAAAGAGACAGAGCTGATCTAGAATAAGCTGGTTCCACTCCTAGGCTGATTCCGGCACTCGGGGAATGTCCCCCACCAAGGAGCTTTCCCACACTCTCCAGCCTCTCTTGGTCTGAGGAATCTCCCTCTGCTGCGGAACCCTTTGCAGGGCTACCTCCACATCAGGCGCCATTCTGTGTGCACCGCTCTAGGCAGTGTGGCACACCTCTCTTCCCTCACTTTGCCATGACTCTGGTCATGATGCTTCCTCCAAAGGGCTGAGCCAGTGATTCTCAACCTTCCTAACGCTGGGAGCCTTTAACACAGTTCCTCATGTTGTGGTGACCTCCAACCTTAAAATTACTTTGTTGTTACCTCATACCTGTAATTTGGCTACTGTTGTGAATTGTAATGTCAATATCTGATCTGCAGGATATCTGATCTGCAACCTATGTGAAAGGGTCATTTGATCCCCCAAAGGGGTTGCGACCCACAGGTTGAGAACCGTGGCTGAGCTGACAGACAAGTTAACTGCTGGAGCTGAGCTCAGGTCTTCTTCCTCACATCCATCTCTGCGTCCCACCAGGGCTTAGACACCCCATCCCCCACCTAGAGTTCCCTGGGCTGCAAGGTATTTGTATGAAGACCTTCCCTGCTCCCCGGGACATCGGGTTAGGGCTCCGTGCACCTGTCCCCTCTTGTCCCCTCCTTGACAGAGTAGAGACACAAGAGGCTGACAAATGTGTGCTCAGCTGCTTGAGATTAGAATGAGTGTCCCCCTGCCTGTCTACACGATCCAGAGCAAGTCACCAGAACCTGACAGAGCCATGGCATCTAAGAATCATACCAATGTGAGTTTGCCCTGTCCCCCAGGGGCCTTAGGAGACGACCTGATAGTTCACCGCTAATGGCTGTTTTTAAATGATCACCTGCAGCTCTGCTGAGCCCTCAGACACAATCATTTGTCCTCTTAGAAGCCCTTTGAGTAGGGTGTGGATTGGAATAAGATCAGTGGGATGACTGGTTGCAAAATTTTAAGAGTAGCTCCCATTTGGGTGTCAAGCCAGTACCTGCTGGAGTCTCTTGGAAGAAAAATAAATTCTATGCCTTATGGGTTCTTAAGGGAAGACTTACAGAGGGAAGAGCTCTTAGTTCCCAAACCTCAAGTACCTGCTGGCTCTCCATGGGGCCATTCTCTTTGGTTTCCCTCTGTTGGTGGTCCTCATGAGAGAGTGGAGAACCAGGTCTTGAGGTTGATGTGGGCCCCTCAGAAGTCCCATCAACATGGGATGCCTGGTCACCGGTGCTGGGGTGGCCGTTGTCAACAGGTGAGGAGAAGCTGCAGCTGCTTTGGGAGCTGTGGGCCTCCTCCTCCTCCCTGGAGTCCTGGAGATAGCCCTCTTCTGGCTCCCCTAGATCTTCGCCTTTCAAATCCTCCCCACCTTCCGCATAAGCCTCCAGGACTGCAGCCAGGGGCACCTCGTAGTGCGGGTAATAGAACAGGTCGTGGGGGATGATGGAGATCTTTGAGAGTGGTGGAGAAGGCTTGAAATCCAGCCCTTCTTCACTGTGACTCCTGAGGGTTTCCAGGCTGACGCTGGTACTTGGAGGGTTGGATGGCACTTCTCCGCTGACCCCGGAGAGGCCTTCCGCTTCGCTTTCTTCCTCGCTGCTGCAATGCCGGGTGGACTTTCTCTTGGCCTTTTCATACACTTCTGGTTTCTTATCTACAGGTGTTTCTTCTGGGGGTGAAGGATAGTCTTGATCTTCTTGTTCCGGGCCCTTGGGAGGAGGCTCGTGCATGTCAGCCTCCGACTGGGATTCAGGTGACTCTGTCTCTGCGTGGGGAGACTTTGATTTCCTTTTCCCTGGTTTCTCTAGCCCCTCTTCCTCCCCAGGTGTCTTCTCAGGGGGTGAGGGATCCTCACCAAAGGCCTGGCTGGTGGAGGCAAAATCTGCAAGGTCCCTGTTAAACTTGGAAGCCTTCAGTGGGATGCCTTCAAAATAGTCTTTATCCATAGGCTCGACAGTCAGCAGCTGAACCTTGAGTTCAGTAGAATTGGCCAGGATAGTATGATCTCCAGGGGATGGAGGAGAAGGGCCTTTCTCACCTTGGCTAGCTTGAGTCTCTACAGTGCCATTACAGAATGAGGGGTCCTGAGGAGGTTGATCATGATGGAGTATGCCATCCACACCAACAATGTCTTCAGGGCCTCTGTCTGAGGCAGTTTCAGGCACTGGCCTGGCTTCCTGTTCTTTCTTCTTTTCCTTGGCAACCTCAGACAATGAGCCATGACCATCCTGCTTCAACAGATCCTTTGCCACCCTTGGGCTCCCCTCAAAGCGGAAGTCTGAGCTGTAGAAAGGGTCTTTGCTACATGAGGCATCCTTGTGCAAATCAGCCTCAAAGTGGACGGATTTCTTGATCGGCAAAGAGTTGGACCTCTGGCCGTCCTTTCTGGTTGATAAGATGGAAGATTCTGGAGCTGGCTCGGTGCTGGATCCAGTCTTCCCTGGGCTCCCCTGGAGGACTTGGTCAATAATCTGGTGCATAAACTCAGTTGCACTGTCCGACAGCTTGTGGCTGGGCACGCCACCCAGACAGAAACCCTTGGCACTCTCAGGCTGGTCACAGACAAAGACTTTGGCAGGAGGCGGGTGGCTGGTTTCATGGTTGACAGTGTAAGCTCGCTCTCCATTCTCGCTGAGGAGGAGGACCCGGCTCTCCCGTTCAGAAGGGCTTTCTTTGATTCGGACAAAGGTGGACTCGATGGGGGCTTCTTTGTCTGGATTCACAAACTCCTCCTGCCAAGAAACCCAAGATAACATGAAACCCCAGGTTCCACCTTCAAGTAGTACAAACCCAAACAACAACAACAAAGCCACTTTAACAAGAGTTTTCCCGCTGAGATGCAAAAATCCCAGGTCAATAAAAACATGAAATACATTTTTTTTGAAACTACAGATGCAAAGAGACTATCAATGCACTCGATGGGGTGTTGGGTGTACTTCAGTGAGCAGCACCTCAGCCGCTTCACACTGCCAGAGAAGGAGCTAGCCTGCCTGAGGTAAGGAGAGAGCAGTCACCCTTCTACTGACCATGTGGGGCACTAGGAAAGCCTGAAGCTAGAAGTGGTCCAACAGCAACTCTCACCAGAGTCTCGTGATTGATTCCCCCCAGGGGCATCTTCAGTGGGAGCCCAGGCAGGACTGGGAAGCAGGGCAGACATTTGTGGGGACTGGCTGGGCTTCTGGTGAGTGCAGTGATAGAGTGGACTGACCTCAGAACGTGAACCCAGACGGCAGAAATGAACTAAGCACCATCACGCATCTAGGTTCCTGAAATGGTCAGAATGAGCAACTCCCATCTCGGGTTCCGGAGGAGGCTATATCCCCTGCTTGGTTGTATTCCCCAAGGGTGCATGTGTTAGAAGTTTGGTATCCAGCATGGCTATAGGAGGCACAGAGGGACCTTTAATGGATGAGGCCTAGTGCAAGGTGATTGGGCCACAGGGAGTTCTAACTTCAGAAGGAACTGACATCCTTCTCATAGGACCCCAGTTCATTGCAGAGGAAGCTGCTTTCAGAGCGAAGAGCCAAGTGGCTCTCTGGCTTACTGTCTTGGCTATGTGACCTCTCTGTCTCACACACACTTGGACTGTAATGCCCATGAGGTCCTTTCTAAGGTGCTGGTGCTAACTCAGACTTTCAGTGCTGAGTCAAATCTCTCTCTCCAGGTTTATTTATTTTTATTTTATGTGTATAATGTTTGCCTGTGTGTGGGCGTGTGTGTGTGTGTGTGCGCGTGCGTGCGTGTGTGTGTGTGTGTGCCAGGTGCCTACAAAGGCAGAAGACGGTGACAGATCCCACCCTGGAACTGGTTGCATGTGAGAGTTGCCATGTGGATGCTGGGAACTAAACTCGGGTAATTTGTAAGAGCAAGTAAGTGTATTTATTGGCTGAGCCATCGCTCCAGCCCCAAATCTCTTTTCATTATATGTTATCTAGCATCTGGCATCTTGTTGTAGCAACAGAAGACAGATCAACATAGAAAAAGAAAGCCTCAGTAGCTGCTCTTACTTCGCATACTGTCTCTGCCAAGAAAGTAAACCAAATTCAGGAAATAAGCAGAAGAATGAAGCCTACAAACAAGGGAGGCAACAATCAGCAAAAGTAGGCCCACCTATGGCTCAGGGTTGGAATTACAACAAGGAAGGCTCTAGAATAACCAGCTTATGCTGCAAAAACTACAAAAGACATTCTTTAGGAAATGATCACAGATAGAAGCCCAGACCTGAAGAGGGGCAGAAGGCACTCTCAGAGGGTAAAGGTGCTTGCCATGTAAGTCTGAGGACCTCAGGCCCATCCGCTCCCACAAGCTGCCCCCTAACCTCCATGCGCTCACCCTGCATGCACACACCTCTGACCTTCCCCTACAATGTATACAACAACCCAAACAACAGTAATAATAAAATATATTTTACAGTTTTCTTTAAAAGCCTACTCCTACTGGATACTTAAAGCAAAAGAAGAAGGAGGAGGAGGGGGAGAAGGAGGAGGAGGAGGAGAAAGAGGAGGAGGAGG
>LOJH01001713.1:33614-46843 GCA_001685095.1 Ellobius talpinus
GAGATCCGCCTGCCTCTGCCTCCCAAGTGCTGGGATTAAAGGCCTGCGCCACCAATGCCCGGCAAGACTCTGTCTTAAGAGAATAATATGGAGATCAGTAGAGGAAGACACCCGATGCTTGCTCTGGCCTCTACGTGCTCATGTGTGTGCGTGCCCCACATGCTCACATGCACACACCACACACATACTGGAAAAGCACATGACATTCCTGTTCTGATGGTTTATGTGAATCATAGGGCACCTTAGCAGATGGAGTTTGATGCACCTTACCCACCCAGTTCCATGTGTACCACTCCTCGGGCCTGGAAACAGCCTTATGGGGTGTGGCGTACCCATGGTGGACACCGGTGGCCCTGAGGCAGGAGATAGGTGGGGAGGGGGAGGTTGCAGCTTACTTTCTTGTTTTCCGCTGCACCCATGCCAGCAGGGTCTTGATGGCCTTCCTCTGGTCTTTCACTGATACTGCCATACTCCTCTCTGTGGTGGGGGTGGGTGGGTAGGAGGAGTCGGAGTCTGTGCCCCCCGAGCCAGGTGACAAGCTGGAAGATGGGGAACTCCTGCTGAGGTTGCCCGTGAGCTCCTTTATCTAGAGAGAAAAGGGCAAATCAGACCCAGTGATTCACAAGAGACCCCTGGCCAGTAGGTCGCTCTGACCTGCATTCATGAGACTCTGGTTGGAGAATTCAGGTTGTGTAGACCTGGTTCTCAGTATATGAGAAGCTTCTCCTGAGATTCCTGTGGGTATCACCAGCCTAGGCACACATGCCCGTCTTTTGACCAGATTCTCTCTGTTCCCCTATAACCTGGCACTCCCAGAATGCATCGTGCTTCTTCAGGCTTCACTGTCCCTATTCACTCTGGGCCTGTTGCTGGCTGTCCCTTTCTCCAGCATTGACATGTGGGGAATACAGAGGCTCAGGCCTGCCCTACAGATTCAGACGGCCGTCTCAGAACCATGTCCCCATAATTCGTATGCACAGAACATCTGAGCAGCATTGCTCAGTGCACACTCCTATCCACACTGCAAAACACTATCCGGTCACTTCCTTGTGTTTTCCTCATTCTGATCACCTATTTGTGGTAGCTGTCCCCACTCAGAGCTCTTACAAAGCCCTGCTCACACCTCAATTGTGACCCGCACCCTCTAGTAAGATAGAATCCACGTATCTTTGTGACTCCCCCAAGAAGACAGAGTCCTGTCTTTCTAGCATCTGCAATACTGAAGAAACTCAACAGATGTTTACTGAACAAGCGAAGGAAGCTCTGGGGTCGATTTAAGGCATTTAACACATTTCCTGATGTCCCCGGCATCTCTCAGGAAGTCAGGTTAGAGTGACCGAGTCCTGTGCAAACTTGGTACAGTGGGCAAATCTCTCACATGGATCATGTCATGTGATCACTGCTGCATTTGCGGATGTGGGAACCGAGGCTCAAGTTCAAGGCTTAGACAGAAAGGGATTCATAGTTTCAAACAGTGCATATGCATGTACCTCTCTGGACAACAGCAGCCCCAACGCCCCTGGAAACCCTCCCCTTGTGAATCACCTTTGTATCTAAACCATGAACCTCAGTCTCCACTTCTTGGTTCTCACTCAGAAAATGGCCAAGTCAGACTCCATGGAAACTAAGCCTTATGGTGTCCCTCGATTTGTGCGTGCTGTTCTGTGGTTAGAACAACGTTCAACATGATAACCGTGTGCCAGAGAGCAGCAGGTTTACCTGGAAGAAGAGAATGATGTTCCATATCAACCCGAGAACCAGTGAGGGGTTGCCATCCGCTATTTCTGCTGCATCGATGCTAACCAGCTTGACCTAGAAAGAAGCAGTCGATGAACACAAAACCCCAAGGGTCTCATCTACCACCTCCACCACCATCCAAGGCCTGACGCTGCTGACTGCCTAGTGCTATTTGTCATTGCCAAAGACAACCTCGTGGGGAACACCCAATATGTAAAAATGTATTCGATAAGAACATATAGTGCTTACCATGAGTGGATGCCACCCTAAAGCTTTACAAGCACTTATGAGTATGGACTCAGTTTACCCCAACCATAAGCCTATCATGTAGGCACTTCCCTTACCGCTGTGTGTCAGGAGGGCATGCACTGACGTGCCCAGATAAATACAATCTGCCCAGAGCCATAGAGTGTGTAAAGTTTCCACCATTCTCTTCCAAAAAGGGAGGGCAATAGCCCAGGAAGGCTGTATGTCACACGAATTCCACCAAACCCCCTGATTTCACACACCCTTGACCAACTCAGAGCACCAACATCAGCCGTCAGAAAGACAGAAATAGTGAGCCCACCACAGCAAGGGACCCTGCATCTATACGGAATGCTCTACACGCCAGCCTGAGAAACTGCCCAGAGGTGGCTCGTTTATTTCACCTGTGTCTGACCATGAAAAGATGTTCCTGATGAACCCCTAAGGCTACTTGTAGTCCATGAACCTGCAGCATCCCAAGGACCTAGTCAGGGAGGTGCATGTCCCTGACATCCACAGTCTGCACTTCACGTCTGTGCACGTGGAGGTTAGAGGCTGACATCCTGTCTTCCTCTACCAGGCTCCACAGTATTTTTAAATTTTTATTTACTTACTTACTTACTTTATCTTATCTTATGTATCTTTTTGAGACAGGGCCTCACTGTATTGCACTGGTTGGCCTAGAACTTGCTCTGTAGACCAGGCTGTCCTTGAACTCAGAGATCTGTCTGCTTCTGTTTCCCAAGTACTGGAATTAAAGATGTGTGTCACCACATCTGGCTCGCTGCCTGATTTGGTTTTTAAGTCAAAGTCTCTCAATGGGTCTGGAACTCACTGATTTGGCCACACTGGCTGACCAATGAGCTGTAGGTGTCCTCCTGTCTCTGACCCCATCTTGCCCTGCAGGGGGTTGTGGGGGGGACTGGAAGTGCAGACAGAAACCACTGCACCTGTATTTTTATACAAATTTTAGCTATCAAGTATCAGAACTCAGGTCATCTTAAGCAGTAACTGTTTGACCCTTGACCCGTGAACCACCCTGCCACGCCTATTCTGCATTTTAACACACATAGGGTTTCCTGTGTGGGCTCAGGATGGAGGGTCAAGCACCTACAGCCAGCATTTCATTCTGTGAACGGCATCTGATTCCGCACTTCAGCCTTCTGCCAACCTCTCCTGAGAGGGCCACAGAGTGAGTGCGGTGAGCGAGGCCGTGCAGGCTGGATAGGTCTCTCTTCCATTTCCTCTCTTCATTGAGCAACACTTCCCAAATGTACATAGCTGTCTTCAGGGGCAAGGGGGATGAAGTGAGCTAATCAGAGCAACCTTTTAAAACCCACACCGCAAACTTCATCCTAGGATACTTGGGGGAGGAAAAACAGAGACACTGTCATCCAGCAGTTTCTCTCTCCACTGCCCCTCTCCATCATAGGTTGTTAAACTGCTCTGGCTTAGGTCTCTGATTTTATCAGTTTACTGGGGGCTCTGACAACCCCAGTTAGGCCTGGGGTAGCCTAATTGAGGCTGACTGCCCAGCTCCCTAGTTGATGGGCCGTTCACAGTCACTGCCAAGAAGGTAATTGAGACAACACGGGCTCATCGCCGGCAGACTGGAGGCCAGGAAGGAAGTTGTCAATATTGAGACGAACATAAGCCATCAAACTCAGAGCCAACATTCAGTCTGTGCTCCTCTGCCATCACTTGCCCCACACAACCAATCACTTGTTGAGGCTCTCTTGTCTGCTCTACTACCCCCACATCCTTTCTGGAAACATCCTTTGGTTTGCAGGTTATAAACCATTCCAGTCCAGTGAACCACAGGTACTTGAGGGGCTGCTATCCTCATCCTCAGTGTATAGCCCCCCTTGGAGGAAAGAGCCTTCTTCCATTCTTGGGGATGGACAGACGATAAAATCACCACTCTTCAGATCTCCAGGGACAGTGTCCCCTCCTCTTCCCTGTAACCCAGCCTGTTCTGCCGCACTGAATACCAATGAGTCCACTGGGTTATGTGATCATCCTTCCTGTTCTGGGAGCCAGCAGGTTTAGAGAGAGAGCTGACTTGGGAGCTTTCATGACAATGGCTTCCTTTACAGAGCATTGACTACTGCAGGTGGCTTCCCAAGTTAGTTCCATCAGTGCTCTCAATGTCCCCATTTCAGAGGTGGCAAAGCCAAGGCTTGGCCTGAGTAACCTAGTGGAGGTTCCAGAGCTGGTCCCATGGTGAGGTAATCTATAACCCACGGCTGAAGGGAGGGAAGGAAGGGTGCATACCGGCTGGTCCTGGGGCTCCAGAACAGCAGGTTGGGTTGGTGTCTGCACCTACTTCCCAGCTCTGGGCACTGCCACCAAGGACCCAGCAGAGCCACTGAGGCCGGCTCTTCCTGGAATCCAGACAGTGGCACAAAGCAGGACAAATAAGGCTCCCTAAGTAATTCTGTATATTCTGGGAATGGGACACAGCATGCCTCTGATTTGTTATCCTGTCCCCTTTCCATCCCCAGCTTCCTCCTAGGAAATGGAACCAATGAGGGACTGAGCTAACAAGCATCCATGTTGGGATACTTCTAAACATTGTTATGAAAAAATTAATAAAAGGGAAGATGGGGGTCAATGCTCCAAGCTGCTGCTAGAGCACACAGTCTGGAAAAGGCTCACACGTAGAGTACAGAAGGCCAGGTCTTCTCAGTCTCAGTCATGCTGTCCCATGGTACCACATGTACTGAGATCCATCCATGGCAGGAACTCCCCCTTATGCAGATCTCAGTCCATATAGCCTCATCTCTGTGGGGCTGAGGCCCTTTTCATGCCCTGGAGTGTATGTTGCCTATGTGAATGCTCTTTCTTCTGGAACCCCAGCCATCTCCAAGGCTAATGGGCATCTTACATAACTTATTACCTGATTCTCCCCAATGCTAGGTATAGCCCAGGTCCACAAAGACACTCGGATGGAAGCCTAAGACGTCCCTGGGTAACTGTGACCAGGCTCACCCATGTGGGCATTGACAGTAGGAGACCATCTCACGGTCAACTAAGGCAGAAAGAGAAGGGGTAACCTAGGCAGTTGCTCGAAGACCTCACCCATCTCCTCTCCCAAATAAGGCTCCTTGGGAATTCAGAGGAGACACTGCTTCGGGAAAGTAAATGCTAACAATGGAACATGGGTGAGCGGCGTCACAAGTTAGTCACCCAGGGAAGTGGCAGAAAATGGCCACCCAGCCCTTAACGGGGGTGGGCACACCACTTCCTCGACAGCCCTCTGAAGAAAGTTCTGTTTCGGATCCTTCTATTTAGAGAGGTATATGACTTCCCCACAGTCCCTAGAGGGGAGTGGGGAGGCCAGGATTGGAAACTGAGGCCTAGACACACTAAGGCAAGCTGATCCTTGCTCAAGTAATGGCTGACAGTGTCCCTGAGCCCAAAGAGGGAGCCCTTAAGTGAAGCTGGGAAGGGCTTGTGTTTTAAACGGCTTCACTGTGATGAGGCTGACATTGTTCAAGATGCCCACTTAGACCATAAAGACCACTTAGTGGGTCTGGCGTGTTTGCAGGCTTGTGTGAACACCACTGCAGCAGACCATGGACCACAGTCATGATTTCTGGACTAACCAGTCATCATCCTGCATCCCTCTGCCTCCCCCCAGGCCTAAGCCACCACTGATCTCCTTCCTCTAAAGCCGTTTCTCCAACATGGAAATTTCACATGGACGGAGTCATGCAGGAGGTGCTCTTCACGTCATTCCGCCTCTGTCACTCTGTACCCTGTGCTTGAGGTCCTACGCCATCACACACCCCAGCACCAAATTATTTTTCACAACCAAGTATTCCTCAGGAATGTTGAGCCTCTGTCCGCTGATAAATTCCTGGTCTGTTTCCATCTTTAGGCTCTGATACCAAAGGTGCACCGGGGTGTTTTCTGGTCACCATCCTCTGAACCTTTCTCTACTGTGTGGCGACGGGGAGACAGAGCCCACCTCCTCTGTGGTGGTAAATGTGCTCCCCATTCCACTGGTATCTGGGCTGTGGCTCAGCCCCAGACTTGACATCTACATTATTTTGCATGGGATGACGCTGCAGGGGTGAGCACCTTCCCAGGCTCCAAGAGCAGCCGGAAGCAGCAGGGCAGGAAAGCAGGGTAACACCTCTTCCCGCCCTTCAGCAGGTTCTGAGATGATCCAGATACCCGGCTTTCCCCAGGCTCTATCCTAGACTCTCTGGGTCCCTTCATGAGCTACTGAACATCCTTCACCCAGTTCCCTTTCTGCTGAGATAGCGCACACCTGCCTGTCTTACACACAGAACCTCAAAGGAGCCACATCTTGGGGTAATGCTTCACTCTGTGTCGACAGGTCAGACAAGCCGAAGACTTTTACCCAGATCAGTCCAGAAACAAACCTAATGAGAGAGGGCTTTAGGGTTGTCAGCCCTGGGCTTCCCCTTCCCACCTGGGAAGGACAAGAAACAGTTCCAAATGCAGATCCAGAAATCTCCATGACAGAGCCAAGCTGCTGCCATTCCCTCTGCCACACTGACCGCCATGTCCTCAAGGCTATATACACTCTAGCAATCAACCCCAAAACTCTAGAAAACCAAACAGCTGCTGGCCTCCTTTCTCTCAGACTGCCTATCCACAGGCACAAACAGGGTGCACAGGACATTGGGGCTACATCCCAGAACGTAGCTTCTCCGAGTGACTTCCCTTCACCCTAAGCTCGGGAGGGGCTGGCTATTTCCGCTTTTAAGCCTTTCCATGCTTCCCTCACCACCACACCAAACTTGAAAATTCTGCCCTTTCTCTCCAGGGCAAGCTCGCGTTGCCGAGACGGATGGGCTTCAAACACTTACATTGCTATCTTCCAGAAATTTAAGTGCTTTTGCTATGTTGTTCAATCGAAAAATACGATGTGATGAGGATTTGTATTCATGCAGCTGAAAAACAAGAGACGACACCACTAAGCAGGCGCCAGCAAGATAGCAAGCGCCCAGGACCACAGTGGGCACCTTTCATTTATTTAGGGATGGTGTTGAAAACACCCACAGAGGAGACATCCAAATGCCTGTGACACTGGGATCCTGGTACTTGACTCGCTGGAGCCGGGGAAGAGGGAATCTCGACATGGGACAAATGTGTCCAGTGTTCTCCCCAGCCCTCCCCCTCTCTAGGGACCTGCAATAACATGCTCTCATAGCACACATGACTCTTTGCTTAGGGAAGCGAGTTTGCTATCCTCACCACCGCTCGGCTCAGCTCCCCAGCAGCAGCAGGCGTGGCTGGTTTCTGGCTAAGAACTTTTGCAGGTGGCGCTTTGGGGAGGATGCACTAAGGCCAGCTGTGGATTGCAGTTCCATTCCTGCCAGCGTGAGCTCTGCACAGAGTGTTCAGCGAGCTCATCTCAGGAGCACACATGTGCCAGTTCCACCAGAAAGGACCTACTGTGCCCTACTGCTGGGCAGTGGAGGACTCATCTTTGCAGGGTCAAAGGTCAAGGCCATGGAGGTTGTTGCCATGTGCCCTGGCTTCAAAGTGGGAGTCCGTCTACCAGGAACACAAAACAAGGGGCTGAAGTGTGCTTTCTTACAAAGCCTTTGGGGGGCCCTGCAGCTTGACTGGAGACCTGCTAAAAATGCCTCAGCCCACTGTGAACAGCTTCCTGGCATGAGTGCACTGAACGGTATCTTTTACTTCCTGAGTATGAATGGGGATGACAGGCCTCAATCATGTAGATCGGAGTAGAGCTGTTTGTGTGTTTGATTGGTTTTTGAGACAGGGTTTCTCTGTGCAGCCCTGACTGTCCGGGAACTCACCATGTAGCCCAGCTGGCCTCGATCTCACAGAGATCCACCTTCCGCTGCCTCCCTAGTGCCGGGACTAAAGGAGTGTGCCACCGTGCCAGGTGAGAAATCATGCTTTTAAAGTCAGGTCCAGAGCCAGCGTGGGCTGTGTTGTGCGGTATCTGTCATTGCACGTGCAGACAGGCACGAAGGACCACCAAGGTCAAATCAAACACTCAAGTTGGAGCCAGTTTCTCAACTTAAACACATCTGGCATCTAAAAGAAGGAAGATTTTATTGTTGTCTATGTGGGTGTGTGTGCACAGGTGCAGATGCCAGCGGAAGTGGTGTGGATCCTGGGAATGAAAATCCAACCCTCTGGGAGAGCCATAATCTCTGTTAACTGCTGAGTCATTTCCCAGCCCCAGTGACAGGCATCTTGGACTGGATCATCTGCCACCTTGTGGGGGAAGAGGGGGCACATCTGACAATGCCTGGGAACATTTTTGGTTACTACACTAACGGGTGTTCCCAGCATTGAGAAGTTACCTCTTCTTAGCCAACAATCATGAATGGTTTTCCCTAAGTCTCAGCCGTAACTCCGGTTAACACAATGCTTAGTCCATTAACTTGATCCTTCGGTTTCAATTCTGAACCAACACAGGCTCACTGAAAACACTGGGCATTTCCCTAACAAAGTAGGTTTGCTTTAAAAATAAACAACAAACTGGAAAAGATATAGGTCAGCAAGATGGCTCAGCAGGCAAAAATGTTTGTCATGTAAGCCTGATGACCTGAGTTCAATCCCCGGAACCCACATTGGAAGAAAAGAACAAACTTCCTCAAACTGTCCTCTGACCTCTACATAGCCACTACACACTATTACATGTGTACCCGCTCCACACATGTGTGCACAAATACACAGTAATAAAATAATAATAAAAGAAAAAGATACTACTCAGTTACATATGTTCCTAGCACTCATTTTAAAATTCACTTATTTTTATTTTGTGTATATGAGTGCATGTATACATGTGTACCATGTGTGTGTAGTGTCTGCAGAGGCCACAAAAGGGCATCAGATCAGCCTTGAACTAGAGTTACAAATGGTTGTGAGCTGCCATGTGGTGCTGAGAATCAAACCTGGGTCCTCTGCAAGAGCAGCCAGTGTTCGTAACCACTGAGCCATCTCTCCAGCCCTCATATCACTCTATTTTAAATTTATTTGTGCATATATATCTGTCACATGTGTGCAAGTGCCTTCAGAGGACAGAGAAGAGTACTGGGACCTTCTGGTGTTGGAGTTAGAGGTCATTGTGACTGTCCAACATCAGGGCTGGGAACAGAACTCAAGTCCTCCGTTAGAGTAGGAAGTGCTCTTAGCTACTGAGCCATCCCACCAGTCCAATACTTCACATGTCACCCTCCAGCATTTCCTGATGCTGAGGTACACTCTGACTAGATGTGTGCATACATTTATTCCCAAAGCCATGGTTATATCTGGGATGTTCCCCCAAGATCTACACACTGAAGACTCCGGGTGCTGCTGGCCTATACACACCAGGCTATGTGGCTACTGGCTGGTGATGGAACCCTTAGGGGGTGGGGTTTGGTGGGAGNAAGTCAGGTCTTTGGAGGTGTGCCCTTGAGGATAATGTTGGAATCCCAGGTCCCTTCCTTTTTGCTGCCATGAGAGAAGAAGCTTCCCTGCTACACATTCTTGTGATGTTCTGTCTTTTCTCAGGCCCAAAGCAACAGGACCAAGTGGCCATAGCCACTTCTGAACCCATGAGCCCAAACAAACCCTTCTTCCTTTAAACAGTTGACTTGGGCACTTTGTCAGTGATGCAAGCTGATGCCCAGATGAAGATGAAGCCTATGAAGTACTTTCTTTTGTACTTTCCCCAACACACATACCAGATTTTGCCCGGAGAGGACTTCTAGCAATGCCATTAGGATTTTGCCATCTTGGATATCAATGAATAGGTCCGTAACTTCTAGAGGTGGGTCACACTGTAGGACAGGAGGAAAAGAGGAGACCCGTTAGTGACCTGGGTGGTCAAGAGAGAAACTTGTAGGGCTGTAGAGATGGCTCAGCAGTTATAGCAGTAGCTGCTCTTCCAGCAGGGCCTAGATTTCAATTCCCAGCACTCACATGGCAGCACGCAGAAGTCTGTGGCTCCTGTTCCAGGGGATCTGACACCCTCACAACAATGTATGTAAGATAGTTAAATAAATTATCTTTTTTTAAAGAGAGAGAGAGAGAGAGAGAGAGAGAGAGACTTGCAGGCAGAAGGATCGCCTGAGAGCCAGAAGTCTGTCGCCCTGGAAGGGACCTCTGGCCAGCAAGTATAGGGCTGCTTGGCACGAGAGCTGTACAAGGGAACGAATTAAGTGGCTTTGGAGGTCCCCCTAACATGAGATCTCAGATCCCCAAGGCTGGATCACAATCAGGCTTCTGTTTGAGGAGAGTAAGAAATGGTACGTCCCATATGTTTCCAAGGCATAAGAGAATTTGGGGTCCAGAGTGATGATAGCTCAGTTGATAAGTATCTGCTGCTGCACTGGTTCAAGCCCCCAGTGCCCACATAGACAGCTGTTATCCCAATGGTGAGAGGTTGACACAGGAGGACCCCTGAAGCTTGTTGGTCAACCAGCTTTGCTGAATCAGTGGGCCCCAGTCCCACCCAGTAAGAGGTGCTATCTACAAAAAAACAAGGTGGGTGGCTTCTTAGAAAAAACAACCTAAGTTAAGCTCTGGCCTCCACAGGCACCCATATTCTACCCATCTACATACATCAGCATATCCATCAAAATCACACACACACACACACACACACATGACTTCTGTTAGGGCACATGGAAAATTACCTAGTGCAAACACTCACGTTAGATTAGGGGAAAGGGAGGTGCTAAGAGGCTGGGTGATCATCAAATAGCTATTTGGTAAAATCCGGTGTCCTGCATCTGGCCTTCAACAGTCGGAATGAATGCAATGGAGATCCTCCCAACAGTGGGTCAGAAGCCTGCATTCTTGAGCTCCTGAGGCCTTAGCCAGAATTTCCCCTTACCTTTTGTCCAGGTTAAGGGAGTGATGGGATGCTTCATGTACCTTCAGGGACAATGAGATGCAGTGCCCCTAGCTAACTGGGGCAGCAGCAACTCTTCCCAGCACACACCGGGGGTAAGGAAAATCTCAATACAATGTTAGCTGGGCCAGCACCTTCTCCTCTGGGAAAGCTTCCTTCCTTCTGTGGCCCCTTGGTGGAATCATGTTTTACTGTTTAAGGAAGGTGGCATTTCCTCACCTTTTATATGAGTCCTAGTCTCCTGCCCCAGTTAGCCAAAATATAGGATGAGGCTATCTACAGGTGCACAGAAAAGGGCACGCTTCAGGGAGTTTGAACCAAAAGGCAATGTGTTTTCTTTGCAAATCCTGCAGCCTCAGCCACATTACAAACCTGGCAGACTGCTTCCTTTTAGGAGACCCCAACCAAACACCCCTGATGAATGGGCTAACAAAATTTCCAGTTAGCCGCCTGACAGGGGTAGACCCTGACCTGAGGCTAATTTCCATCGGCTGTTCCTGGAAGGGCCTCAGCATCAAACAGGACCTTGGCCAGAGTCCACCGCTGGACGGCAGGGGGTTAGGCTGAAATCACTCCAGTCCAAACACTCCCTGGACCAACATTCCCCAGGCTTCAGGAGTCTGCTACGGCCGGAACCACAGTACCCCTCACCTCCCCAGGGCTTTCTGCATGATCGAACTCCTTCTGTAAATTAAGGAATTTTTCCAGAAGCCAGAGACTCAGTAAATATTCCTGACAACCTTCAAATTGCAGTTAAGCCCAATTCACCAAGGACTTCCTAGGTTTCCTTTGCATGAAAGGCTGTTTTTAAAAGTCTCGGGGCTGGAAACAGGGCCGTTAATTTCTCTCTGCTTATTACACATCGCTTTCAGGTGCTGTCTGATTTATCCTCTGAATGGGTGCTACATGGTACCTACCTGCTTCCCCCCTCCCCCAAAAAAGGGACAAGAGCAGGCCTGGCCAAAGAGAGTGTCCTTAGACAAATGCATGTTTAAAGAGGTTCACACTGGGTGGCAGGTAAGAGTGGGGTATTTGTTACTTGGCTCTCTGCTCTTTTCAGTATTTATTTATTTTTACTATAAAAAGAAAGACTTTCTGGCTCTATGCTGTGCCCTGCTAGGAATTCTCAAGCAGACCGACATGAATCAGGAATTAATTTAGGGGCTCGCCAAGCTCAAGATTGGGGACTGGTTTTCCTTTTTTGTCCTCCTGAAACCCCAGTAATGTTTTACTTAATGAGCAATGCCAAAAATGTGCCCTCAGTCAAAGCAACCAGCAAAGGATTTATCATGCTTCAAGTGTGATCCCTTGTCGTTTTCCATCTCGTACCCAAGATGCTCATGGGTGATGTGACAGCACCATGCTATCCATTCTGAAGGAGGGACAGGGGCTCAGGAGGAACGGGACACATGTGCCTGCTCAGGACACAGGCAAGTGTAAAAGAGAACTGCCTCAGTCAGGAGTTCCACTTCCTGCTTTCTAATAACTGCACGGGTTTCTTCCAGGCCAGTGGTTCTCACCCTTCTTAATGCTACGGCCCTTTAATACAGTTTCTTATACTGTGATGACCCCCCAACTATAAACAATTTTCATTGCTATTTCGTAACTATAATTTTTCTAATGTTATGAACCATGATATAAACATCTGATATGCAGGATATCTGATATGTGACCCTTGTGAAAGGGTCATTCAACAACAGCACGAGTGGGGTCAGGAGTGGGGACACAATGCACAGGTTGAGAACCACTGTGTCAGGCCATCAGTGGTTATGCTTTCACCTTTGAAGAGGAGAGAAACACTTTAAATTTCTTACAGCGGTGGAACAGCCAGCTTCCAGGAGACAGGGGAGACTGGGGGGGTGTAGATGGAGAACAAGAGAATGTCCATAGGGGAGAAGAGGTGGTGTTGGTACAAGAAACATCAAGTCATCTGGATTTCTCCCAAGATAGTCTCATGTCACCCAGGCTGGCCAAGGACAACCTTGAACTTCTCATTTCCTGCCTCCATCTCCCAAATTGCCGGGATTACAGGTGGGTACCACCATAGTAGGCTTTTGTGGTGCTGGGGGTCAAATCTAGGGCTTTGTGTATAAGCAAGCACTCTCCCATCGGCTCCCTATCCTCTGCTCCACAGATCAGCTTTCCTGAAGTGTGAATTTTCTTGCAGCCTCAGGAAACTTGGAATAACATATTCCCGGGGCCTACAGGTCCAGTCTCACGGGCACGGGGTGTAGTGATAAGGCGAGCAGGCCTGTTTTTTGTCCCGCCCGGCTCCTGCATGGCTAGCTTAACACCCGAAATATCAACACATAAATTGTATTTATTTAAACAGTGCCTGGCCCATTATATCTAGCCTCTTCTTGGCTAACTCTCACATCTTGATTAA
>LOJH01001714.1:1191-23484 GCA_001685095.1 Ellobius talpinus
GGTTCACCCACTGAAACAGTTTACCTGAGCTAATGGGAGCTCATCAACTCCAGCTGGACAGGGAAAGAACCAGCATAGGATCAAACTAGACCCTCTGAATGTGATTGACAGTTGTATGGCAGTGGCACCAGGATTTATCCCTACTGCTTGTACTGGCKTTTGGAACCCATTCTCTTTGGATGGATACCTTGCTCAGCCTAGATATAGTAGGTAGGACCTTGATCCTTCCTCAAAGCAATGTGCCTTACCCTCTCTGAGGAGTGGATGGGGGTGGAGTGGGGGAGAAGGGAAGAGGGTAGGAAGTGGGAACTTGGATTGGTATATATAATGAAAAAAAGTTTGTTTTCTTTTTTAAAAAATGAAATTAAAAAATAAAGGATCATGAAATGTAAAAATAAAAGGTATATTGTGTAGGTGTTCATTGGTGACTTCAGACAAAACAGGAAGTGATGTAAATTACACTTATTACACTGCTGGGAGGGAAATAAATTAAATCCAGACAGTGCAGGGACAAAATACAAACAATCCATTGTGTTGATGAAAACTATGCAACTTTGGTGGGAAGACAAGGAACTATGACTATGAAAACCCTCAGTGGCCACTAAGGACTGAAATAATTTTCCAGTGATATACCCTTTTTCTGGTACTGAATATATAGATGCATGTGTATATGCATATCTACTTACATATATATTCAATACCAGAAAAATATATAATATTTGTGTACATATGAATCATATAATACAATATATATTCAGTACATACACTGAATACACACATGCTTGTGTGTATTAAATCCCCTTGGCATTCTAGCTGTAAGTGCCTTCTCTGCTTTTGACCACTCCATGCTACTTGCTTCCTAGTCATCCAACTGGAGTGCATAATGAACATCAGCATTTAGATTAAAAATCACAGGTGTGTCCAGACAGCCTGAGTCCAGCTGGGGCCTGAGGAAGCTACAGAATTGTCCACCTCCCATGTAATCTCAGTCCAGAAATATCCAGAAATCACCAGCCTAAGGAAATCTCCACACGTAGATTACCTGGAGAGAAAACATCTCCTGATGTGTTCGGGGAAGACTTGTTTCCACGTCAAGGGGCAGGGGGATTGAAGCACAAATGAAAGCTAAAGCTAGAGAGATGGTTTAGCTGCTTGTAAAGCCTGAAGAGAATTTTATCTGCCTGAAAATTAATCCAAGGATATATAAATCTAATATTCAGCTTCCTATTTTATTAACAGACTATACCCAAAATGAAGTGGCCCAAATGGATTAGGGTCAGCTTTGCAAGTCCTTTCACTCTGCACAAAGCCCAAAAGATGGGGTTTGTCCTTTACTGGTCTGTCTTACAGGGTCATTTCTAAAAACAACACCACTAAAGGTATTGCCGAAAGAATTTAGCAAAACCAGACTGTTTGTATAGCTGGAAAGATGGCTCAGTGGTTAAGAGAACTGACTACTCTTGCAGAAGACCCTCACTTGTTTTCCTGTATCCACATGGTGGCTCACAACCATTGTAACTCCAGTTCCAGGGGATCTGATGCTTTCATTTGATCTTCATGGGTACCAGGCACGCAGGTGGTGCACATACGTGAATGAATACAAAACACTCAGACATACAAATTAAAATAAATAATACTTTTTTCTTTTAAGTCAGACTGATTGGGACCATAGAGATGGCTCAGCAGGTGAAAACGTTCACAGCACCTGCCTGGCAATGTAAGTTCAATTACCAGAAGTCACATGAAGGCAACTGGAGAGAAGAGATGTCATAGAGTTGTCCTCTTACCTTCATGTGCTCACATACACATAATACACCTGCCCACACCCATAGACAGACAGACAAACAGACACACACACACACACTTTTAAAATTCAACTGGTTACTGCATCAGATTTTAAGAACCATGTACTGTTAGTGATTTGTAAGACTGGAGTGTAATTCCCAGAAAAAAAAACCTAGAAGCTTTCAGTGGTAGAGAAAGAGGCTTTTCCAGGACACCTCAGTAATATTTCAATGGGGTGAACTTGAGAAAGTCATGGCAGTGGTGAGCCAAATTCTGCACAGGGTGAAAGAGGTGGGTTTTGATGCTGAAGGAGGGGGAGGGACAGCTTGCATGATTTGTCCAATTCCTTGGTTTGTAATAGAACAATGTCCCAGAACTCACTATCCTTTAAAAGAAGGACTTGAGGCAGTGATAGAAGGATCCAAAATCTCTCTGGAGCTCTGATTTTTCTTTGCTGAGTATGATGAATATTTTTATTGGCTTATTTTGTAGGGGAATAATCAAAGTTCTGTACCGAATGTTTCCTGATCACTGTTTTCCTGATTCTCTCATCTCTCCCTCCTACTTCCCATCTTTTGTACCTTTCCTGATGGCTAAGGAAACTGATCCTACAACCAGACTAATTGGAAATGCTGCTAAAACTGATCTCCTCACATTTTAATCTCCATCTCATATCTATTAGAATATGGCTAGATTATAATTCAAGATTTTGTGGAATGAAGAAAAACTATTGAAGCTGCTGTTAGGTGTGGTTTATAGTCACTTGCTTTGTAGAATATATTTTTCTAGATCTTCAAGGGAAGCACACTAAGTCATAAGAAACAGATTTTTTCATGAGTTTGTTTCAGCAATTATTTAAGGATAGTCTACTTATTAATGTTCTTATTTTCAAACCCCTCAATAATCCAGTTTTCTCAAAAACATAAAGTTATCAGCTACTCTTGGCATGTTTCATGGGTCATTTTATGACATACAAAGTCTGAAGAAATTTGTAGCACATGGGATTCAATTTTGATCTCTCAGAGATGCGTCTTTTGTATCACACGGTATTTCTGGACCACCTTTGAATTCACTAATCATTAAGATACCAGGAATTTCTTTTTAGATGATCATTGTTTGCAAAATAAAGCTCTCATTCTTTTTATAACACAGATTCTGTCTTATCCTGGGTTTTAATTTACTATATGCAAGCAGCAAAACTTTTCCCAACAAAGGTTTAATTAGAATGGTTAATAGCTATGATTTCCAAAGTGTCTGAGTCAGCCTTATTAATAATTAGAGAGTCTTGTTCCATACAAAATGCTTTATTTAACCTTCATGCCTTCATTCAGATAATTATACAAATGCATACAGATAAAGATTTAAACTCTATTTCAGTTCACAGCTCAATTCATAGGAAAGTTGAATACAGAAAAGCAATGCACCAACAGAATATGTCTGAGACACCATTGAAAACGATAACACTTGTTCATTTAAATCTCTGAGAATAGAATGGAATACTCTTCTGAGAGAACCTCATTAGGAGAGTCTCCCTTTTCATTATCATAGGGCAAAAAAATCACCATTTTACAGTAAAAGAAAAAGCTCTGAGTATATTTACAATACATACACTATACATAAATACAAGAACAACACTTACATAATATTAATAAACTCATAACAGGAGCTGCCTAAACACTACAGAGTATATAAATGCAGAGGAAACTATTAGGAAATTAGATATTTAAGCTGAAGAAATAAATTCATTTGCAATTAAGATTCAGAACAGAAAAGCCAAACAAAGATGTAAGAACTCAACATATTTGCTTGCCAGCATCATTGGGGGATTTCATCCTTCAATGTAGGCTCTCCTCTGGGCACTCTTAGCTCTCTGGGTCATATGCCCAAGAGTTTTGTTGTAAGATTAGATCCATAAAAATGAATCAGAAGCAGCCCAGCTATTCACTTTGCTGTGCAGAGGCTTCTAGCCTAGAATAACCACTTCGCAAACTAAAGGACATTTTTTATTTTTTTACACAGAACGATCTTGTGATCCAATGCCTGTGTGTAATGAGCTAAGTGTTGAGGAAAAGCAAAGAGATGCCTGCTTGATTTGGCCAAAGATGTTTTCTTTGTTCTCATATGTTTTTCAGATACGACTGGGAGATTTACTCAAAGGAATATGACGTCTGCGCTGACTGACCCTCTCCACCAAGAGAAATGTCTAGACTACTACTAATTATAACTAAGTCATTTTAAGTGGCAGGTGGGTAGCTTGAAGGTGGTCTGCTCTCATTGTTTCACAACACAGACAGTGCCTAGGACATCCTTCTATGGACAAACACGAATGTGCTGGTTTCTCTTTGTAAAAAGTGATCATGATACACATAATTGCATTCTGAGGCAGGATGACATCATACATAAGACAATGTTTTCAAGCTGGTTTTGTTAAGGAGTTATCTCACATCCATCCATAGTTGGTTTGCCATGTGATGCAATGTGTCCCACATAGACATGAACAAAACAATACAACCACCACACCACCCCATGAGGGGGAGACAGTGGTTTTCAAAAATGAACCTTCAAACACAACACATTGTACACAGACAAGTTGATAGGAAAGAGCCTTGTATGTAGGCACCAGGGCCCAGTTCAGTAATACCCACTGAATGTAATAATCTGAGGAACAAAATATACTCTATAGTCTGGATACAACACAAAACTCTGGCATGAGAAGGCTAGAAAAGTGAGTAGGGGGAAAATACATTTTCTATTATGTTTTTTTGTTGTATTTTTAGATAATGAAATGAGCAGAAAAGGAAGATGTCAAAATATCCCTAAAATAACTTAGTTTTTGATTGACTGGACACTTTTACTTGTAGAATTGGAGCTGAATTCTCTACTATAAACCCTAATTTCTCAACAAAAATTAATCTCTGTCAAAGACTTGGCTACCTTGCTTTTGAAAAAGAATCACTCACAACAGGAGTCACTGAAGAAACACTTCACATTTCTGGAGATGAAATGCAGCAAAAAAGGTTATTGATGTGCCTGTTCCCACTATTCATCTCTTGTCAACCCACTTAGAGTGGTGGCATTGTCATCTGAGAAATAATTGTTGTTGAAACTCAATTATGTGACAGGAGTCTAAGTCTACAGGAGACAGGAGGCATAGACACTTGCTTTCAGCATGGAAGAGAAGTGGCTGATGCAGCTTTTATCTCTTCCCCCAGCCAACTAACAGGGAGAACAATCATAATTCAGTGGATTCATTTTCAGAAACTGAAACACTCTGAGACATGGCATTCTTAATATTTTCAAAGTCCATTAGCGCTGCCATGAATCAATACTGTCAGAGACTTTCTTCTATGCAGAAAGGGAAGGATTTCACGTCTCTGACGTTAGGCAGCTCCCCACATAAGACTCAAACGAACAATGCCATAAGCAAATTACTTATGAGACTATTTAAAACATTCCATGACAGTGCTGTTATGTGAGAACCCTGGAAAGGAATGGTCCACTGGTCATCTCAACACTGACATCAACACCCTATGGACACCTGTTAGGAAGAACCTCTACAGAGGGGAGGGTTTTAGATATAGTCTTGTACAGGTTATCACAGGTCTGTGTTAGGAAAAAAGGAATATCTACACATACAAAGAAATATGAAAATTGAGAAAAACTACCTGGGACTAAATTATAGTAATAAGTAAGAAGAATTTCAAAGATTGTGGGAGCTCTGGGCAAACACTTGGAAGAAATCAACAAGTTTAGGGATGTCTGTGGTTCAATGTTTGTCTAGAATTACTGCCCATCAGTGAGTTTCCAGGAAGGGACAGATTTCAAATCCTCTGTACCATTGTCTGATGTAGGAGGTTCTTCTGTCTATGTGTTGCTTTCATTGGTTAAATAAAGAAAGTGCCTTGGCCTTTTGATAGGGCATCACTTAGGTGGGCAGAGTAGACCGAACTGAATGCTGGGAAGAAAGGCAATGTTGCAGACGCCATAAAGCTCCTGCCCAAGACTGACACTGGTTAAAATTTTTCCCAATAAGCCACGACCTCGTGATGCTATATAGATTATTAAAAATGGGTTAGATCAAGATATGAAAGTTAGCCAATAAGAGGCTAAAACTAAGGAGCCAGGCAGTAATTTAATTAATATAGTTTCTGTGTGATTATTTCAGGTGTAAGCTAGCAGGGCGACCAAGACCAAAAACAGGCCCGCTCCTCCTACAACAATTGTCAATTCATGTGCTAAATCATCTGCTAGATCATATTCCTACAGGGTTCTCATAACAAAACCAAGTGAGACACTGGGAACGTGGCAGCCAGGACGAGGGAACAAAGCTATGAGCTATAGTACAAAGAAGACAGGCTGCAGAGCCAGGAGGCTTTGTAGTCCCAGTCTGCCCTCTTGACTGATTCTGTGCCCCTGGGCATCTCAGCTGTTCTCATTGTGCCTTGGTTTCCCTTCCATGAAGGGGAGACCAGTTGTACAGACTGGAGGGACCATGTTAAAATCCCTAGTGCAGCCCTCAGTGTGAGCTTTGAACCTCCCAGGGTACTTCCGCACTTTCAGACAACACACGGGGAGGAGGAAGTCAGAATGTTTGATGTCAGCGCGACCTGGGAATAGAGAAGCGGTGCTGTGATATAGCACCTATTTGCTACGCTCTCTCTACCTCTCGACACATGTGTCTTCACCCCTCTTCTCTGAAACAGAATAGGGTGAAGAGCGGATGGTCTTCTTGACCTGAAGTTGGGGCCTGGAGAATGCTGTTCACTGCAGTACCACACTGTCTAAAGCCTGAAGGCTTATTCCCGGCCATACATTGAGAACCATTATTACTGAGTGCTTGGCTCTAGTGTAGTTTTGCTGGTAGCCTTGACAGCTTGTCTGGGTGAATTCATGCACTGAGATAGTAGGGGTGAAGAACACACCGTGTCCGTGTCTATGCCCAGTCTTATTGTTTATTTCTACCTATGACTCCACTTGTAGCCATAAAACAATTTGAGAAAAAAAAACTTGTGAACATCAGAATGTACACAATGAGTTAACTGCCAGGATTAATTAAATAACTGTCTGAAGGCCTTTGCAAGTATCGCAAGATTTTTTTGAGGGGGGGACTTGTCAGTGTTGACCTCCATATTCTCCTTGATGGTACCAGGATTTGTTAGGTGAAAAAAGAATGAAGCACAAAAGATGGACTTGCACGCTGATGTAAGTGGGTAAAATAAAGAAGATGAAAGTCTCTTGCTGTTACACGCTAAGCACATTGGTGTTTTTAACTGAGCAAGTCTTTCAGAGCTCTGTTATAAATGGGAGGTACACTTTATCTGAATATTGTAATTGTTCGACATTGTCATGTACACTGAAGATAACTTTATTTTCCATATTCACCCAATCTTATTCAAATAAGACAAATAAAATTAAGAGATATTAATTGCAAATAGGGTTACTTATACTTTAAAGTGATGAAAGCCCTTTTCTGTGGGTTTGTGGGAATAGATCTAATTTACTATGTGCATGTATTTACTCTGTGTGTGCTCAAACCGTGCAGGAAAAACTCAGTATGATGAAGAATTATTGCTGTATGAAAGGATAGGATTATCTCATTGGTCATATTCATTGACAGGCACTTTCAGCGTTTAATTCATTCCTGAAAAAAAAGGGCATTAACTTTTTCCTATTGCCACTACAGAGTCTTTTAATATGTGGCAATATCCACACACTTGACCTCATCAACATCTACCGACATTGGAAAGCAACCCGTCCGAAACTTAAACAAGAATAAACACCTGATTTTATTTTTTTCAATTGAGAACCACTTTGCTGAGGATAACTGAGAAGAGAGAATGATTGCTAGATGATTTTTCCAGAACAAGCACATCTCCATTTTTCCCTTTTCAAGAAAAGACAAGTGTGAAGAAATGACCTCATCTGAGTTTTAAACCACTCTGGCTAAGCTATGACAAGTGGCCACTCCGTTCTGACCAAGCACCAAGAACATCAACAAGAGGGACCATTTCCGGTGGCAACATCACCAGTTGTGAGTACCATCCATACACAAGGCATAGCTAAATAAGTGTTTTTTTTATTGTGATGAAAACTAGAAGCTTTCCCCCAACATATGTCATCAAACTATTTACAAGCTCTGTAAAATTGGCGTGTTTGAAAATACTTTGTCCACTATCACATATGTTACGAATACAGTAAAATAGTTTCACTCTATTTTTTTTAAAGATGCAGTACCCTTCCATTTTATTTTCTTATGAAAAATCTGAATTTCTATTGCAATTGCTCATTATTTAGCATATTTAAAATACCAATGGGCATGGTTTGCTAAACAGACATTACTCTATAATGAAATTGTGAAAATATAGCATTTTGAATTTGTATATACATTTCTTAACTATAAAATGCAGGCAAAGTTACATAGTAGTATAAGCTGGTTCTCTATTCAGGTAATAACTTACATTTCTACATAGTATGGATTATTACAAAGTATTTCTTGTACAAAAGTTCTTTGTTGATATTTAGTCGCCTGCCGGCTGCTGCGTGTGCAGGTGTGTGCACACAGGTGCATGTGTTGGGGGTGTCTGTCCAGGTAAGTGAAAGGCAGTATGGGAGCAAGTAGAAATGTAATATGGAAGACATGACCAGTCAAATCTCTTCCCAAGACTAAACCAAGGCCAGTTCCTTCTATGGGGAATCCAACCTCAGAACAGGTCAAGGAAGAGATTTGGCTGATGGTATTCATTTATGTGACTAACTTAATGACAGTGGGGTATGAACTATGAGTATTAAGGCTTCCTGGGCCTATGGTGGTTCATCAACATCAGTTCACATTCAATGCTTTCTAGGCAGACTGCATGGGTGCTGGTATTGTCCCTGCTTCAGTTCTCTGATTTCTCAATATAAAAGTGATACAACAGCCTTGGAACAACCTCTCAGTTACTTTTCTAGGCAGTCACAAGAAGAAAACAAAGACATATTAATACTACTGAAGGCCTCACCTCACCAGATTTATTCAATTGCAGCTTTGGTACATACAATAAACAAAGTACAGACTAAGGAATACTGAATCTTTATCCATATACACGTTATCATTCTAATGAGCTGATCTCAAAGTGCAGACTTACTTTCCATTCAGACACAATTGGCAATTTGGAGTTAAACAATTTGCATAAAAATGAATACAGTCTTTGCATGAGCTATTCCAGATTTCCCTCATGACGAACATAGCTTTTCTAATCACCTAGAACTTCTGTTTGTAAACAGTGAAGCATTTTGAAAGACCCCGCCCCTAACTCATCTTCCTCTATCCCATTTAAACTTTAAAGTGATATTTAAAAGTGCTCATTTCACTCATGTAATTGACCCTCAACTTTTTGAAAACAAAAAGCGTACACATTTTGTAAAGGCAGTAGTATAATTTCCATGGAGAAGCCATAAGGAACCTCTTTCTAAATGCCATACCAGAACTTAAAATCAAGCAGTGTCCAAAGCAATCGACAGTAGGAGGCTGGAGCTGAATGGTAAGTTTCTCTCCAAACAACTTAAGGTTGGAATATAAGGGACTCTCTGTAAACCCTCAAGTAGCCCAACTCCCTTGTCATTAGGGAGACAATCATTTCTTCCTGCTTGTCACCAGGCATTACCAACCACACACGAGCTCCCTAGCTGCAAGCTGAACCACTTCAAATTTGAAGCCCAAACATGCTCTGCTTAGGGAACACCAAGAAGTCCTTCAGGATTCTTTCTCTTTTTCGACAGTTTCTCATATACTGTGCTTTTCAAGAAGCTAGATATGCACATAAAATGACTGGAAGCTTTTCCGTGCCTAAGGATATCATTCATATTTCCTTCAGTCCCAAACCACCTGCCTTTATACAGGAAACACATCCAGGAAGTTCACCAAGGAGGACTGCTTACATTTCCTAGATGAGTTCCAAGTGAGTTTCAGTTCTTGGGCCAGATCAGAGACATGTTCACTTGTGCTTAGATCCTTTCTAAAAACATCGCTGTGTCAAAAGGAGGGGGATGCTGTAACGATGGCAGATTTCATCAGTGATCTTACCATCTCAGTCTGCTTCCCACTTATGGGGAGTGGGGGAAGCTTGCTTCCCAAGTCTTCCTTAAGCAGTTAGGTGCAACTCCTTTCGTTCTGTGCTAAATTTAAATCAAGATGTCACTCAGGAAGCTTCCCCTGCCTGTCAGTTCAATGAATTCTACCTGTAAAACTTGCAAGATGTCTCTCAGTGGGAAAAGCATTGGCTCTGATGAGAGCAGACAGAACGAAGCCAAATCTATCCTTCACTTGAGTGACTCCCCTATACCTGCCAAATAGACTTTGGGGCCAGCTCCTGGGAGATCATGGTTGCTTGCTACTGTCTGAGTTCTTTGCACTGGCCAGTTACTAATGCTGGCATGCATCAGGAAGCCTGTTTTTATTCTGAATGATAACAGGCAATGAGAAGTAGGAAGTGCATACAGTACAGATTGAAATAAAATGCTCCAGTTGGTTGAAAAACAATTCCACTGGCTGGTGGGCACCAGCCTGTGTAGCTGAAGCTATTTATCAATAGAACTGCAGCCCTTGTTAGAGGGAAATTGCCTGATGAGTTCTTCAGACCTGGCAAAAAATATAGAGCACATATTTTTGAAGCCAAGACTTGATCTGTAAATCATAATACTTTTGCCTGAACATTTATTAAAATTCCTTTAAAAGCACTCCAACCCAAGCCGTTCTTCTAGTAGTGTTTATAGTCCTTCCTTTGTCAGAATACAATTACCCAAATTAGAAACGGATACTGTAAAGGATAACTCTGTCACCAGACATCCTTCTAGAATGTGCAGACATTTAAAAATGAGCTAGGAATATTATGTGGTTAATTTGTGCAATTTCCCAAATCAAGCATCTGTCACTGAAATATATTGCAAAGGTCTTTGCTGGAGACCTTTTATAGTTAAGCTATAAAAAAAATCTTAACAACAAAAATCTCACCAAGCTTGATTGCCACACAAAGCTGGGAAAACAACAGCTTTTAGTGGGGACAAAAATATGGTACTATATTGGAAAGAGTGCTTGTTTGGGATGTATTGCTTTTTCTGTATATTTTGCTAGATAAAAAAAGGCTCTTCATTTGAGGGGGACAATGGAACCTGACTTTCTCGACCTTCTCCCAGGAGAAGCAGGTTATCTGTCCCTGTGGATGCCAGTGGGGGAACATGGGGATTCCGGGCCAGTTTAGAAAGTGAAACATGTAGAGAAGAATCCACAGGAGAGTCGGAATTTTGGCTCTCCAGGTTGAAGAAGCAGCACCAAGGTGGGCTCCCACGGGCCCCTCTTTCCAAGGACTCATGCCCAAGCTGAATAGCCCCACTGACTGAAGAGTTAACCTTCAGCTCTGCCTAGCTAGTCACCAAAGAACTGTTGCCAAACGAGAAACGGGGAGCATAATCTTTACTTGTGGTATGCCAGCAAGGAGGACGACAAAGAGCAGAAAGTTGACCTCAGTGCTGTCAATAGGGCCTCTGAATGGAGCCAAGACATCTGAAATGCTGGGGTGTTTTTACAATCCCTTTAGTAAGTATGAAAACTGGTAACGTGAGTCCTCAGTGGAGTGATTGGAGGAAAGTCCTTCTATTCATTATTGCTTTGCTCCTCCAGAGGAGCGTTATTTCCACCTCTGCTTTGTCTCATTTTCATGCTCACTGACTTTGCATGGGCAGCCCCACCTCTTCCCTTGGTGCCCATGTGTCTAAGAAAGCTCCCCTCCCCCTTGATTCCTTGTAATCAAACACGAAGGGCAGGGAGAGATGATGCCTAGGTGACAGAACACTGCAATTTGAAGTGGGGCGGTCATTATTATTATGACTATTGTCGTTATCGTTTTTTTAGACAGGCTCTTCCTATTCAACTACAGAACGCCTCTGCCAGTCCATGTCAGGGCAGAGCAGGACTAGCCTTTGAGAAACTGCTCTGCCCCTCTGCTGGAACGGATGAACAAAACATGATCGAAACAGAACAAAAACAAGCAACGACAAACAAATGAATAGACTCTTGGTTCTCTTCAGGAGATGGCATGAAGACAAGGTGTGAGCGCTATCTAGGTCCGCCATGACTAGCATAGAGAGCTACTTCTGTGTGCCTTCTTTTGGGGTAACGGAGCTTCCCCAACAGCCCCTTCCTTTCTAGTTCATGCTGCTTGCTGGTAACAGACTGGATGTGTGTTCTGGCTTACTGAGATAGGAACTGAAATTTTTGTCTAAAGGGTTTGGGGGTAGGGGAGGTGCCATGGAAGAATCATCCGAACTGAGGTCTTCTCTAACATCGATTTGTGGGACTGATAGCTGAGTGTCTGGCCAGCTCTGGAAATGTACAAGCTACAAACATCCTTCCAAAGGCAGAGGACAGAGCATGGAAAAACAATGCCTGTCTCTTTAGGACCTGAGGCGCTGAACCCCCAGGCCAGTGTGCTTGCAGCAGCTCTCCCGCGGGGTGATCATGATGGGGGGTTACCTTCAGGCTGAAAGGAGAAGGGTTCCTTCTTGTTCCTGCTCTGGTTTCAGGCACCGTGGGACGGCGGTGCTGTTGACGTTAACACTGTAGAGGGGGCTCAGCCCTGCTGAGTTAGTCGCTCTTTAACAGACCCAGCTCTTATGCCCAGCTGGACGATGGGAGCCTTCCTCACACCAGCATGTGCCTCCTCCGGTGTAGGGCCAGGTGGTCTGACCTCGAGAAGCTGCGATCACAGTCCGCACACTTGAATGGCTTCACTCCCGTGTGTTTGCGGTAATGCCTGGTCAGTTCATCCGAGCGGGCAAACTTCCAGGTGCAGCCTTCCCACGTGCATTTGTAGGGCTTCTCTCCTGGAAGAAACAAAGACACACAAGCTTTGGGGCTCCATCCTTTTTCTGTAAGGACCCAGCCAGCCCTGAATGCTGGTTCACGTTGTCAATGGGTGTTCTATTTGGTAGGTCTCTGTGAGTAAACCTTAGCATCCCACCAGGGGCTTTGGGAACTGAGAGGTGAGTTTCAATTTCCTGCTGTGACATCAGTGAAGACATTAGCTAACCTTTGGATGTATGGCTGAGGAGTGATACTATAGGCATAAATGGGAAGGAGTGGCTTGCTCTTCACGCTGGTGGGCTAAAGGGGAGTATTAACACCTCACAGAGTCTGATTCGGCTCTGTGGCTGGAAATCACAACAGTAAAGAATACTTAGTTTCATTTTAATAGGCTCCCTTTCCTTCAGAATACGCATCGCTTCAATGCTATAAGACTGTATAGGACATAGAGTCCATTTAGCTATCATTCAAGGTATCCATATCACTTCATTACAGATATAACAACCCATTCATTAGGCATATGTTATTCACGAACATCTATATTTTGTCTGTCCCTTGAGAAGAAATCTTAGACAGACTAGCAGTGCCAACGTGAGTGTGTTTTTCAAGACTAGAGAATCAAATTGAGCCTGAGGAATCCTGAAGTGGGACTGAATGCTGAAAGTCCTTGTAAAAAGCCTGAAGACGTGTGTAACTTGACCAGGCCTTCCAGTCTCCTTGTAAGTACAGTAAAATATCCAAAGCCTGTGCAGGGAAGAGATAGCCTATCCATTGTCCAAATGGGCTCCCAGGGGGGAGCGGGACAATAGCTGACCCAGGTGCACTGTTTTCCTAGCTCTCTTCCAAATGGAAGCCCTGTCCCTGTGCAACCCCGCAAAACTGATCTCTTCTGTCCCATCTGTCCAATGGGAGCCTCTAACGACGGCAGGGTGGGCAGCTCATGCTAACCCTGTGCATGAAGCTGGAAGGCATCCCCCACTCTACGGGAGAGAGAAACTGTCCAGTGTGGCATGGTAAATTACTCAAGGCTTAGAAAATGTCCCTGGCCCTGAATCCAGCACCTTTCACTATGCTCCAGAGGAAAGGATAAACTTTATTACATCTTCAGTCCCTGCTAGTTCTTCTTTGTTTGGTACTCTCAATCTAGCTAAATCCTATTTCACTTACATCACTAACACAATGCACCACAAAGATCTTACCTTGATGCCCGTCTCCTCTAACCCCAGAGCCTAGATTAGGTTCTAAACAAATTCAGCTGTTAAGTTAGTCTTAGGATCAAGTGGTTCAGTCCCTGGGAATCTAGAAATGATGAGGCACTAGTTGTGACTACAGGAAGCACCAGGATATTCTAAAAGTACCCATTCAAGTGAAAGCATACTGACTGTATTGACAGTTTTTGTACTGACAAAAAAACCCTCAACTTTGAATTCATTCCAGTTGTTCCAAGAAGACAGCATAGGTACTTGCATGTGCATACTGACCAGAGTTCTAGAGAAACAAAGCAAGCACAAACCAGATAAGTGTCTAACTTACAAAGGTCGAAGATCTGTAATCGAATATATTCCTGACAATGAGTAGCATGTATTTACATCTTGAATACTGCTGAAGTTTTTTTTATATTTTATTTCTGTATGAGTTCTGGCAGTTAGCACAATATACACAAATATATTTGCCCCAATGTTCTTCTGCCTTTGCTACCCTGAGTTGATTGGTTGTCACCAAGAGACCTCTCCTAGCAGTGGCTTATGCTATGGAGAAATTGCCCAGAGAGAAAGTGTAGAAGCTGAGGTAGGAAGGAGAAAGGGTCTTCTTCCCCCCTCCCCACATTATTAAAAATAATTTATTGAAAATAGCTTTCTTTTCAACATAATATATTTATGGCTTTCCACCCCTATACTCCTCCCAAATCTTCCTCACTTCTCCTCCCATCTAGATCCAACCCCCTTCTGTCAGGGATGATAAAATAAAGTTAGGTAAAAACAAAAACTAACACAGTGGAATAGGACAAAACAAACTAATAGTAGGAAAAAAGCCCAAGAAAAGACACAACAAACAGATACAGCCACAGAGACCCATTCATTACAACCACTAAACTGGAAGGCGTAATAGATACGCAAAGGACCTATATGGTAAAAAGAAAGAAAAATGTAAATAAATTAAAAAATAAGATAAAACTTAAAAAAAAGAAAAGCTCTGACATGTCACTAGGAAACAAGGAACCTCTGAAGATGCTGATGTGTTCAGTCTGTCGGCCTTCTTCTGCTAGGCATTCCAATTTATCTCCCCAGCGAGACTCCCTTGGAGAAAACCACTTACAAATAAAAATTGGTTCTCAATTGTAGATAGAGTCTGTGTCAGGGGCCATTTGCTCATTTCTCCTTCCAGCTCCTGTGCACCATCTAGTGCAGATCCTTGCTGGCCCTGTGCGCTTCGCCTCAGTCCCTGTGAGTTCATGAGCATATTGGTACTGCTGTATTTAGAAGGCCTTGTTTCCTCAATCAATGTCCTCCCTCCTCTCTGGCTCTTAGACTCTTTTTGCCTCTTCTTCAGCAGGGTTCCCTAAGACTCGAGAAGGGGAGGGCTTTTTTGATAGAGACATTCCATCGAGGACTGAGTGTTCCATGGTGTCTCTCTTTCTCAGTAATGTCCGGCTGTGGGTCTCTGTATTTGTTCCCATCTGCTGCAGGAGGAAGCCTCTCTGATCATGGCTGAACAAAGGTCGGATACTATGAGTATTGAGTATTCCAGAATGTCATTATTTTGCTACATTTTTGTTTGTTTTTTTCTTTCTTTTTTTTTTTTTTTAGAACATTAGTATTTGGTTTTGAGCTATCCAGACTCAGGTTCTTGATCACCCAAACATTATCAGGTTTGGGGTCCATTTGGTGGAGTAGGCCTTATGTCAAATCAAATGTTGACTGGTTACTCTCATGAAGTTTGTGCCCCCTTTGCATGAGCATATTTTTCAGGCAGTAAGCTATTGTCAATCAAAGCATTTGTGGCTGACTTGGTGTTTACACCTCTCCTTGGCTGACTGAAGCGTACCTTCCTTCCCATACCAAAGACAAAGGGGTCAAGGCCTATGTAGTCACCAGCTTGACTTCTCTGTGTCTAATAGTTTGTGGAGATGTTGTCTTCAGCAATGAGGCCTTGATGGCAGTTTGGAGAGAGCAACTTATAGTCTTGGCAACAGTCTAGGTTGTTTGGGGGTTCCCATAAAGACCCCTTTGGACAACAATTATTAGATGTAACCCAATCCCAGTGCTGGAAGCTTAGCTTGATGACAAGAGATGTCTAGTTGAGGCTGCTCTGTCTCTTCTATTGTTTGGCCATTTAGGTCACCGTCTTATATATACACATTTTACAAAGTTTTACTACTATATTTCATACTACCCCTCAAATGGCCCTTAGTTTTTCCCTCCCTCAACCCCTTTCTTCCTGCTACTCCCTCGATTCTCCTGTTCCAGTCCCTCCCCATACATCTATAACTATTTTATTTCTCTTTCTTAGCAAGATCTAAGTGTCTCTCTAGGACACTTAGTCTATACCTAACCTCTGCAATTCTATGGATTATAGCTTGGTTATCATTGACTTAGCAGCTAATAGTCACATATAACCTTATTTGTTTCTCTAGATCTATGTTAGCTTATTCAGGATTTTTCACCCGTTCCACCCATTTACCGGCAAACTTCACAGTTTCATTTTTAATGGCTGAATAATATTCTATTGTGTAAATGTTCCAAGTTTCTTTATCCATTCATCTGTTGAGGTTGTTTCCAATTTCTAGCTATTATGAATAGAAGGGCAATGAACATATGTGAGCAGCTGTGTCTGTGGCAAGATAAGGCATCCCTTGGGTGTATGTCCAGGAGTGGGATAGCTGGATCTGGAGGTGGATTGATTCCCGTCTTTCTGAGGAACTGCCTCATTGATTTCCACAGTGGCTGTATGAGTTTGCACACCTACCCGCCGCCATGTATGAGTTTTCCTCTGATTCTGCATCCTCACAAGCAAGAGCTGTCACCCATTTTCATGATCTGTGCCATTCTAACAGGTGTAAGGTGAAATCTCAAAGTAGTTTTAATTTTCATTTCCCTGAGGCGAAGGATATTGAACATTTATTTAAGTGTATCTTGGTCTTTTGAGTTTCCTTTTTTGAGAATTCTCTGTTTAGAGCTGTACCTCATTTTCAAACTGATCTGTTTTATTGATATCCAGGTTTGTGAGTTCCTTATATATTTTGGATATTGGGCCTCTATTGAATGGATAGTTGGTTAAAAAATCTTTTTTCATTCTGTAAGTTATTGCATTGTGTGAATGACTGCATCCTGTGCCATGCAGAAGCTTCTCACTTTCATGACGCCCTGCTCATTAACTGTTGATTTTAGTGCCTGTGCTATCAGTGTTCTATTCTGAAGTCCAAGGAAGGCTCCTGTTGGTGGGAAGAAAGCATTGCTCAGTTGTGTGGTAGGATGATGCCTGTTTCTGTCTTGGTGAGGAAGTAGCAGACGAAATTAGAATGAGGTTACTGGACCCTGTCCTCATTGTGGGGGAAATAGGATGTGGAACTATGAAGCTCATGGCATGAGGTTAACTCCTCTTCTATTCCTATTCTTCTTTCTCTGCTACCCACTCCTCTGCTTCCATCTTTCTTTCATGTGATCAACTTCTCTTTGTCCCATATTTTAGCCAGATCACATAGTTATCACTGTTTAGTGCCTGGATACATGGTTTTACATAACAAATAATTTAAATGGAGAGTTCTGCACAAAAGGAAATGATGGCCTATCTTGTAAGACTCACTCAACTTCATCAGACTTTAAAAGGTATCTTTAAGATCTCTTTCGATCATTAGGAAAGTATGGTTACCTCACTTCTGAAGGACAAGAGCAGAGTGGTATACAGGTGGGGGATACCTCTCTGGCTGTTAGCTGGTTACCAGAGATGATAGTTCTGTGTAAGGTTGGAAGTTCTGTTCCATCTGTAGCTCCTTTACACACTGCAAAAAGTGGCCACTGTGAATTATGATGACTGGCGACTCTACTGAGTCTACGAAGGGGTGACAACATGGGAAAGATCAGAGAGTGGGACTTAAGATGTCAAAACTCCTGTTCAAGTTTTTTTTTTAAGAGAAGATGTCTTGGAATGTGACAGCTGTCAGCAATTGCCTGATCCCATCAACGTGGGATAAACTAACAGTGCATGACTGAAAAGCAGTCTAGGAGGTACAGTAAGTAATCATGAAAGATGAGGGAACAGGTGTCAGAAGGACTGGAGCAAACCCTCCCGGATTCCTACCAAAAGCCAATGAAAGTACCATAGATGCGTAATTAACTGGGAACCCTGCTGCAGGGAATTTGAAGCTGCCTGGGAAGGGGAAGGAAGGAAAAGCAGCAGAGAGTGGGTATAATTAACCGAGTTTTCTTAAGAATGATTTTTTTTACTACACGAAAAGAAAATAAAATAATATACATAATATTCATGGCTCCCTGCCCCAGTGT
The DNA here is from genome assembly GCA_001685095.1 of Ellobius talpinus. NCBI lineage: Eukaryota > Metazoa > Chordata > Mammalia > Rodentia > Cricetidae > Ellobius > Ellobius talpinus. The sequence continues at coordinate 19,315 of LOJH01001714.1, forward strand.
CTCATTAGCCATTCTTTCCACCTAATTTTAGCAACAGAAACAAAGGCAAAGATCTCCAATCACTCTTTAAACTTAAAGGCTCAGCTCTTAAGCATTGAGACTCTGGCTGGACAGGCTGCTCATTTCTGTCTTCTCTCAAAAGAGGAATGGGTGCCAGTTATATGTACCCATAACAAGTGTTTCATTAAAAAAATCAATTAATTTCTCTTTGGACTGGCCAGGTTTTGGGGATGGATAAAAACAATTTTGGTAGTTGCTGTACACTTAAAATGTGCGCGAAGTTTAAATTATTTTCCTGTTTTGTCTTCTTTTCTCTAAAAACTTACAATATTTCACTTTCACATCAGATGGCAATTGAACAGTCCTGCATAGTAACAATACCAGTTGGCATGCCAACCTGGATGGGGTGGGGGTTCACGGGATCCCAACCCGAGATGACTAGCTATGGCCAATCAATGACTGCTGAGAGGGAGGGAGAATCAGTTTGCTCCCAAGGCAAGTTTCCCAACAGGATGCCCAATACCACATGACCAGTTCTATTCAAATACATAGCAACACTAAAGGGATGTGTGTGTGTGTGTGTGTGTGTGTAACAAAAGTAATTAAAGAATAGGTCATGGACATGAGGGGAGCAAGAACGTGATTGGACAAAGCAGAAGAAGGGGTGGAAATGGAGTAAACAGTACTGGTGTACACAATTCTCAAAACAATTAAAATGAAGAAGGCTAAGTACACTATGCCGAAATGGATGTTCCTTGTTCTGTGTTGTCTGAAGAAGTTACACTGCATAGCAAAATGCTCTAAAATCTAGCACATCATGTGAGGTGGACTAAGGTCCCATCCAGTTTTCTGTTTTGGATAACTATGAGTTTTCAAAACAAAAAAATATAGTTCCTAGACACTTTCTCAGTATATTAGAACTACAAAACACATTGTTGCTATAGGTCACTACTTTGAGTTCCTGGTTTGTTTTTTTTTAACCACTTTTATTGCTCAAAGGGATTATTAATGAATCAACAGGAAAATGAAAAAAAGATTTAAAGGTCTTTAAGAAGTTGAGATGTTGATAATGTGCATCTCAGTCAACAGGTCCATGCTATTGACTTATCATTTATAATGAACAGATTATGTTATAATACTGGATTATTTGGTATGTAGTATGTTCTGGAACTTTAACAAAGCCCATAAAACTGTCAATACTGAATCCTGTTAATATCAGCCTTGCTTGCAATCGGGAGAGTCCTGATGCTTTTGCAAATGGTTTGTTGATATCAAACAGGAGTTTATTTTTATTTATGCACATAAATCAAATGAGCATTTGACTTTAAAAGACAGCAGTAAGAACAGAATGGTAAATGAATTTTACGCAAAATTGTTCCCATGGAAGATTTGACTAAGAGCTGGGCCTGGTGGCTCAAACCTGGAATGCTGGAGGCTGTGGCAGGAGGACTTGTCCCACATTTGAGGGTATTATGGGACATAGAGAGGGTTCCAGATTGTCCATGGTACAGAGTAATGCTCTGTTTTAAAAAAATAAATAAAATAAAAAATAAAAAAATAAATAAATAAAACAAGTGTAGGCTTGCACAATAAAAATAGAGCACAGCGACAGCCCACTGGTTTGTTACTCTTGCTTCTGTTCCTCACCAAGATGGCCACTGCTGCCAGTGGGAGAGTTCTGTTCATTTCTTTAGATAGCGCAGGTTTCCCTTGAAATTGACTTTATTTGTCTCAGAATCCCACACACATGATCACAAACTGCTTTCCTGGGAAATATGATGAAAATAAAGATATTGTGCCTACCTTCTTTCTTAATTTTGTTTTTATGTGTAGGGATGTTTTGACTATGTGTATGTCTGTCCACCACATGTATGCCTGGTGCCAATGGAGACCAGAAGAGGGGACTGAATTCCCTGGTACTGGAGCTACATATTATGGCTGTGAGCTAGCATATGGGTGCCAGGAATCAAACATGAGTCCTCTGGACGAGTGGCCAGAGGACTTAACCACTGAGCCATGGCTCCGGGCACCATGCCTTCTTTATTCCTTTTAGACAAAAGGGTTAGGCAATGACCAAATATAAATATAAGCCTCTGCATGCAAAATCTTTCAAAAACTATTTAGCATTTTACAAAATACCTGGAAGTTGTGATTTCAATATCAGGCCATTAGTGATTCTGATTTCTTATGTTAAATTCTATAAAAGACAATGAAATTATTGGCAAAAGTTTGACATAGTACTGTAGTAGTAAGTCTTGGCATGTGGTTTTATTTTATATAAAGTTGAAATGTAAAAAAACCCAGAATATAATGTGAGGGATGGGTGGCTAGTTGGGTGACACTATGTCACTCCTTTGGGGTACAGTTAGCTTCCTTTTCAATCATTTCTCTCAATTTTATATTTTAATGAAACATTTTCAGCATAATCTTAAGCAAGTAAACATACCAGACTGGGGTGAGGACATCTGGGGCTGGGAAGGCGGCTCAGTGGCTACCTCACTGGCACCCAGGCAGGTGTGGGAAGAGAGAATCAGCTCCACAGACTGCCCTCTTACTTCCTCACATACCTTGTGGCCTAAGCACCCCACAACCCCTCCTGCTACCTATACCCCATCATCAATGACAATAACTCTTAAAAACTATCTTTTTGCTGTTGTTCTAAAAATTTCTGAACAACCCTCTTGCAGTTCATGTTGTATACACCTTCCTATGCACATATGTACAGGCAGAATGCACACGCATACTTCCAAGAGGTATTAATGAGGTCCTGGGAAAATAAGAACTCACATCAGAATGTTTTCTTTTCCCTGACTCGAAACAGTCAACACAAACTGATTTATTACGAATTGCCTGTCTTTTGTCCTTCTGATTAGAGAAAAGGAGTAAGACCAGCTCAGGGCATTTACCCAGCAGAAGGTTCAACAAAGTCTAAAGAAAACATCAGCTATTGAATGTATTCGTGAAAACCTACTGAACAAAAATCACTTCTGCAGGGCCTCCCATTTCACCACCTGAAATGCTGAAAGGTAAATGTGAACCGAGACAAAGGGCAGGTGCTTTTTCGTATGAAAATGACGTGTGAGCAATATGCTTAGAGGAATGCGCAGTTTCAAAAGGCCTGCCTTAAACAAAACACCCGTGTGCTCAGCAACTCCGCTGTTATTTTCTCAAGCAACTGAAAAGGAACACCTTGAGCAACAGGAAGCGCAGGCATTTGCTAGGTTCAGAAGTGCAGTTTTGAAATATGTCCCTGTTTAACGTTGCTGAAGCCACAGGGCCCAGACAGTGACAAATGAGCTGCATTACATGCAGGGCTCAGCGTAGTTGCTGTGACAATCTGCTTCACTTGAGGAATGACATTTGCATATGAGTGTGGGGGGAGCCAGAATCAAGATTTTTATCTTGTCTTCTGGGTTCTGTTACATTTAGTTCACAAAAGTTCACAGATTTACAGATCTGGAAGGAAATTAGGCGCTTTCAAGATGAGGAAATAGAAACCTCGCGACCAAGAAGAACCTGGCATTACCAGCTTCTCTGAGTCAGCCAAGGGCGGACAAGGCCACATTCCCTCTTGGGGCTAAAAGTAGCCAGCACTACCTGGAGCTCTAAAATCAGGCAAGATGGTCAAACACGGAGCTGGGCTACCGACCTGAAGCTGGGCTCGAGGCTGCAGAATGCGGTTTCCCTGTCTCTAGAACTCTGCATTATCACCTTTCCTACAAGCTGTGAAAACTCCAACCCGCACACTACACAATATTTAATTCTATGGCTATGAAACTTAAGGTATTCCCATTTATTGTGAAGAAATGAAAATCAAACAACAAAGTTAGAAATACATCTTTTTTTGCTATCCTGTGAAACATGAAGATATGTGTGTGTTATCAATTTTTTTCATGTGTGTAGCTGTGCTCACCTACACAAGCATATGTACACATGCAGATCAGAGAGGCTGACGTCAGGATGCCTTCACAGTTGATTTCCCACCTCGTATTTTGAGATATAATCTCTCCTTGGATCTGCAGCTCACTGATTTGACTAAACTGACTTGCCACCGCATACCCAGGATCCTCCTGTCTCTGCCCTGTCCAGTGCTGGGATCATGGAAGTGTGTCTCTAGGCTTGGTTCTCTCTCTCTCTCTCTCTCTCTCTCTCTCTCTCTCTCTCTCTCTC
>LOJH01001714.1:27143-47863 GCA_001685095.1 Ellobius talpinus
CGGGAGCCGGATGGGACAAAAGCAGGCCTGCTCTCCCCTATCACTACAATTGGCCCGCTCCCCGTTCACTACAGGAATCTTCCTACCTCAAAATATCTGGATTGAAGATGTGTCTTCTCAGTCCAAAAGATCTGCATTAAAAGTGGGTCTTCCCGCTTCAAATAATTTAATTAAGAAAAGAATCCCTCAAAGGTGTATCGACCTAATGGGTTTTAGTTACTTCCAGATGTAGTCAAGAAGACAACAAAGAATAGCCATCACAAATTCATCCCTTGTCACTTTTGCATACAATTATATCTCCCTATGTCATGCTTAATTTCCAAATCAAAAGAATAGCTAGGTCACAATTATACCTAACATGATACAACTATCTCACATATAATCATCAAATGCATTATACATTTAACCAGGTCATAATTATGCCTAAGATGATCTAACTATCCATTGTACAGCTGAAAACACATTTTAAATTTTAGAATAGGAGGCCATGTGCCTTGAGGGATAGCCTGTTGGTATCTCAAAATGTATATGTGATAACCACTGATATGCTTTGAGTTGATGTCACATTACATGATAAGGAAATTGAGGAAAGAAAACATAAATATCCACACAAACATATTCTTACAAAGTATGACAGAATACTCATGTTGTTATAATCCTTGATTCTGCAAGTGGTCAGTTTGCCTGAGCTGGTGTTTATAACTATCTTCCCCTACTACCCATCTGGCATTTCTTCCACCCTTGGTATAAGCACCTCAGCAGGTCTTGGTTCTTAACCCAGAGGAGTGACCTATACTTTTATTACTGAATGATCTGTGCCCTTTGTTATCATGCCTGGATTAGGTTGTTATAGTTTTCAATTGACATTAATCACAGGATATGGGTGTCACCAAGAGCCTCTCCAAAGGATCTCCTGCACTTCAGTCTTTCAGAGAAGCAACCTAATTTCCCCATAGTAATATGGATCAATCCGCCCCCTCCCACATCAGCACTGTGATTCCTTTCTTAGCCTGTTGCCTTAAGGGTATCAGAAGCCCAAAGTGACCACAGGGAAATCTGAGCTTCCAGTTGAATGAAAAGTTTGCTGTGTCTCCTAGCAAGGGTACCCCCTCACTAGAACCAAAACTTCTAGAAGAGTAGAACTTAAGATCACAGGAACAGGCAGTAAAACTTTTCTTAGTGGGTCACAAGGAGTGATGCTGACAGAACTATCCCCTCTCCACCCCTTGATTCCTAGACCCATGGACCCGGCTATGAGAGAAAACAAACCATACATTGGACACTAATTCAAAGCATATACCACTTTCTGGAGAACACTACCCCAGTCCTCCAGGCTATGCCAATCCTATTGGTGCTATAGCTGATTCCTCAAGAGCCCATTCCATATTTCTATCAGGCCAGCTGCTTCAGAATGGAATGGTGGGGAACATGGTGAGACCAGTGGATTCCATGATTCTGGGTTCCTTGTCACACTTCCCTGGACATGAAGTGAGTTCCTTGGTCAGAAGCAACACTGTGTGGCTACCATGATGGTGAATAAGGAAGTCTGTAAGTCCACAGATGGTAGTTTTGCTAGAGGCATCATGTGCAGGAAAGGCAAATCCATAACCAGAATAAGTATCTATTCCAGTACGATCCAATGTAGTCAATCAGCCACTATGTCATTGGATGGTCACCCCAGGGAATGGTGCCTTATTTGTGGCTTGGTGTTGGTTTCTCCTGTTGCAAGATATGGCACTCAATGGTAGCTGTAACCAGGTCAGTCTTGGTGAGTGGTAGCCTGTGTTTGTTCATGTGTTCATTGGGCAATGACAGGGATGACCGATTAACGAGGCTGTCTGTCCACAATCTGGGGCATCCTATTTATTTGATTATTGATCTCCTCAGGTGAGGTGCCTTGTGATGAGCATTTACATGGGACACAAGAATCTTCCATTCTTCACTCATTCGGTGAGACCTACCCATGCACTTCTTCCCCAGATGTCTTGGTCACCCAGTTCCAATCACGTTCTTTCCAAGTTCCTGACCATCCAGCCAATCCATTGGCTACAGCCCATGGACAGGTGAACAATAATGGATTGGGCTATTTCTCCTCCCAAACAAAATGTATGACCAGGGACACTGCCCGAAGTTTTGCTCACTGTGAAGATTTCTCTTCGGTAGTGTCTTTTAGGGTTGCTCCAGAAAAGGGTTGTAATGCTTTAGCTGTCCACTTCTGGGTGGTTCCTAAATAATGTGCAGAACCATCAGTGAACAGGCCCTAGTCTTCTTTTCCTTAGCCATCTGGTCATATAGCACACTCCACGAGGTTATAGGTGAATGCTTGGCAGAAGATGACATTATGACAGGAGTAGAAACCATTGGCACGTGGGCTTGGACTTTCCAGGAGCTGATTGGGCCTGATCACGTATATCCCACTTCCATTTGATAACAGATTGCTGCTGTCAACGTCCTACTTAGTGGCTTGATGGGTCAGATAATATTCAGCTCATGATGAGCAGCTTAGTTTGACCCATTGGAAAAAAAAAACTTCAGTTTCCACTAAAGCCCAATAGCAGGGCGAGAATTGTGTCTCAATGAGAGAATAGTTGCCTGCAGATGATGGTAGAGCCTTGCTCCCAAATTCCAAAGGTCTCTTCTATGATTCACCTACAGGGGGACTGCAAAAGGCTCCAAACAGCATCCCTATCTGCCACTCAAGTTCAACTGGGTATGCCAATCATATGGTCCAAGGCACAGCAGCCACCTATTGAAGAACCTTCTCTTCTGTTCTATGCCCTACTCAAAGCTGGCAGCTTTCTGAGTCACTTGGTAGATGGGGAGAATAATATGCTGTCTCTAGAATAGACAGGGATATGTCAGGAATATGCTGTCTCTAGAATCCAAATAGACACACTAACCATTGTACTTCTTTCTTGGTGGTGGGAGGAGCCATTTGCAATAATTTATCCTTCCTCTTAGAAGGAATATCTCTGCATGGGCCTCACCACTAGACTCCTAAAAATTTCACTGAAGTAGAAGGTCCTTGAATTTTGGTTAGATTTATTCCCTATCCTCTAATGCTCATGTATGACCTACAAGCCCAAAGTGTTGGCTACCTCCTGTTCACTTGGTCCAATCAGTATATTGCCATCAACATTGTGGACCAATGTAATATTTTGTGGAAGAGACAGATGATCAAGATACTTTTGAACTATGTTATGACATATGGCTGGAAAATTAATATATTCTCAAGGCAAACTTGTATAGGTATACTGCTGGCCTTCCCAAATGAAATCAAATGGTTTCTGGTGGTTCTTATGGATAGGTACTGAAAGGGGGACATTTGCTTGGTTAGTAGCTACATACTCTGTACCAGATGTGTGAATCTGCTCAAGTCAGGGCACCACATCTGGTACTGCAGTTGTAATTGTGGTCAGGACCTGACTAATTCTTCAACAGTAAATGATACCAGGTTTTATGTTGAGGTCCTTTATCCACTGGAGGTCAGATTTGTGAAGGGTGAGAGACAGGGATCTGGGATTACTCTTCTGCATCTATCTCTTCAGTCTGATCAACAGCAGCACTATTTGTTGAAGATGCTGTCTTTTCTCCAAGGTCTCTTTGTCAAAAATCAGGTGGCTGTAGGAACATGGACTTATATCTGGGTTCTCGATTTTGTTTTTTTGGTTAATGCATCTAGTTATATGCCAGCATTATGCTGTCTTAGTACACTGTTCTGCAATATAATTTGAAATCAAGATGGTGATGCCTCCAGAAATGCTTTTGCTATTCAGGATTGTTTTGGTTATCCTAGGTCTTCTGTATTTCCACATGAATTTGGAGATTTTTTTTTCAATTTTCTTTTTGAGTTAGAGTCTGGCTGTGTTATCCAGGCTGACTTTGACCTGGTATTCCTCTCTCTGACCTGGCATCTGACTCTTAGACTGCTCAGATTATATGCACTCACTACAATGCCAGATTCCTCTAATGAAGTCTTTCTGAAAGACCACCACATCCTGGCACACGCTGGTTGTGCTTCCTCCAGTTTCTTTCACAGAAGCCTCTTCATTTACTTGCCCCATAACAATTTCACAAGATTTTTGATGTTGTTACCTTCTCATCTACACAGCTCTTCCCAGCCCACAGCATGTGAAGCACGCCTGCATTAAGACTCTCCTCACTCTGCCCCGTGATGGAAGCTTGTCCCATCTGAAACCCTACGAGCTGAGCACTATGACACCGAATGTGGTTTTGGCATCTCTTCATCACTGTATCCCCTGGGCCTAACACAGAGCCCTATGCTAATAATGAACCAAATGAAACGACTATAATACAAATGTAAAATCTAGATCATGCCAGAGTTAGAAAAGCAATCTATATTGGTAAGTGAATATATTGCTTGCAGTGTTTTCTCAATTGTTCTCCACCTGTCTTTTAAGAATATATTTTTGTTATATTTATATGCATTTGTGTGCTTCTATGTGAGTTTATATGTACCACATGAATATAGGAGCATGCAGAGGGCAGAAGAAGGCATCAGCCTCACTGGAACTGGAGTCAAAAGCAGTTGTGAGCTGCCTCGTGGGTGCTGAGAACTGAATCTAGATCCTCTGCAAGAGAAGTAAGCACTCTTAACTGAACCTAGATCCTCTGCAAGAGACATAAACACTCTTAACTTCCGAGCCACCCCTTTCTCCAGGCCCTTCTCCACATTAGTTTTTTGAGACAGAGACTCTCGTTGAACTTGAAGCTCACAGATTCAGCTAGACCAGCGAATCAGGAGGCCACAGGGATCCTCAGTTTCTGGTTCTCTAGCACTGGATAATAGGTGTGGGCCACTGCACTTGGCTTTTATATGGGCTCTGAGGCTACAACTTGGGACCTCACGCTCCAATGAGCACATTACTGACTGGTATGTCTCCCTAGCTATGCATTCTTATTTAGATGAGCAGTATTATAATCTTTACAGTAATAAGCTTATTCTTAATTATAAAGGCTTAATTGAAATGAGCATCACAAACAAATCCTTTTCACATTCTTTCATGATGAATATATAGTCTTCCAAAACACAGTTCATTATTACTCTTGTAGTAAATTCTATTTCAGTAACAAGTATTCCTACCAGTCAGGATAAGGAGATTAATAATCAAAATATTTGATTCTCGGGTAGAACATGAGAAAGGACAAAGGCTGGGGATAAAATTACTCCCCCTTCTTCTCTCCACACCTCTTTGATAAATGTAAAGATAAAACAGAGCTCAGAGTGAAATGAGGTCCATAAATACCTCACAGCAATTTTAACTTGATGATGTATGTGCTCACATAAATAAAAGTCAGAAGCAAGACTCACTTTGCAATGTGTTATTAAACAGAGACACTCATGGGCAGGTGGTTTTACAGGCCTTTTAAGTGTATGTAAAAGACAATTCTAAGAACAGCAATTCAGTAAGATATGGCTTTTAGAATAAAACTCAATCAAATGTGTACAATTCAGGTATGGGCATTTGGATCACTTTGGGTCTCAGGCACAATTTGATTGGAGGCAGTAACTCTCTGATGGGTCAAGGAAACACCCTTCCCTTTAGGGAAAACAGGATAATATTGGTAGCACTTTCAAAGCATAGTGAGATAAATCTAGACTGAAAATAGATGCAGAGGTTTCCTCCTTCGAGGTGGCAGTGGGAAGATCTTGTTTGCAGGGGCAGGTGCCCATCAGGATGGTCATGGATCTTCCCTCTGTGCCGCCAAGGCAACTTGCACAGACAGGCATTTTCTCCCTTTGCCAGTCTTTTCCCCATGGAAGATATTTGCTAATGTGGCTGTCTCGCCCGCCGGATTTAGAACCTCCAGTCTTCATTTTTATATCTCATTCATTGGTATGCAAAGAGTTGTGTGCTGAGCAAGCACTCAAGAGCAGCTTGTCTGGTTTTATTTAGTGATTAATGCTCCTAGTCCATGTCTTCTCACTGATTTCCTAACCAGTAAAATATTCATAGAGTGGGGAGAAAGGCCAGTCACCAGACATAGCACCAGTCACCTTGCCTTGTCACACCAAAGCACCCAGTAGCTGATGTTAACTGGTAGGTATGTGCTGCCATACAGGGCAGGCAAGGGGTGGTGGCTCTACTGAAGAGATCGGCCTGGCACGTCTGTGAGCTCGCCAAGGACGGAGGGAAGTGACAATAACACAGACCCTAGAGCAGCCAGGGCCTTACTGCCCTGCTTTCTCAGTTGCCACCTGGCTCTGTTCCTGGGATTCACATAACTGATGGAAAGTGTAACATACTTGCATAGCTGTGCTTCATTGTTCAGGGACAGATAAATGTCAGCACCCATCCATGTGGGATCTCTGTGTGTACGAGGATCCTAAGCACACACACTGGGTACCCTCATCCTTCCTCTCCTTTGTGCTCACATCTGGCCAGCTGTAATGAGTGCTGTTCTGTTTGCTTCAGTTTTTTCCCACATGCCTTTCGACCATCACATCTTAATATTAGGCAGCACACACTGCAGCTTGCTAGGGAATGGGGTAGGGGTCAAAGAGCTTTATAGGCTTGGTGGCACGAGGCATTTTGGGAAATGAGTAGACATTATTGACTGAAGATCTAGGAAGAAAAGAGTTATGTACCCAGGCCATGTCAGGTTCAAGCTCGGTATATGCAGAATAAACCATATACACCCAGACTCATCTGGAGACCTAGGGACGGCTCCAGCTAGGACCAGAATGCCTGCACTGCGGCATGCTTGCTCTTTCATGGGTACCTTGTGAGTTATCTATGCTGCTTATGGGCAAACTCACCAAATATGGTTCAAGACTCTTTCTGCTCTTCTGAAATTCAATCTATGGAAATGTAGAAAACATTAATCCGTGAGTTTAATCTATGAACATGGCCTTTCAAATAGAAAACTGAAATGCCTTAGTAAGGATGTAAAGTATATCCCTTAAACGACTGTTTTATTCACTATGGCAGCAACACACTGAGTTTACTAAATGACGATTAGCTTTACTGTCAAACAACTACAACCTACACATATTAAATCTATTAGAGTGCCAAGTAAAGGTATTTAATTATAGCCATATGCTCACAGTGACATATACGTATAGCTGGATCCACTTTAGCAAGAAACTACTGAATGCCTATGATATGGTATCACTGTATTTACTTGGGTTATAAAACTGATGTCCAGAGTCACACATATGCAATGTGACTTATCTGTACATAAATCTAAATAAGAAAATCTAAGATTCCCACACCTTAGCTAGCTGCTCCAGGCTTACCAGTTACGGGCTAAAGATTGATGCAAACTTTGTTCTTGACTTCAACTTTCATTTCAATTTTTTTTTATTTCTCAGCACACTTTGCTGTAGTTTGGGTATGGTTTGCACCCTGACATTCCCAGAAACATCTGGAAAAATCAAACTCAGGCTGAAATCTAACCCTCACTATGAGGCATTAAGGGTAGAAGACTTAAGATCTTCAGAAAGTGTAATCTACGGATGGGAATTGTGGTGAAGGCACCACATAAAGTGGGTCTTCTCTAAAATCCTGTGTGGCTAAGTCTCTCACACATTCCTGGCTCCTGTCCAGTGCCAGCCAATGCAGAACTCTGACACTAAGAAGGCTACCGTCCGATGTGGGCCTTCAACCTTGACCCAGCTACAATCGTGCTCAACCTCATTTCTTTATATAACTCGCCTAGTCTATGAAATTGTACTATCAGCATCAGAAAACAGACCAAGACAATTACATGGCTCATATTCAGGAAAGCTTTGGTCAGGGCTTGCAAGCTCCTTACTAAAAGAAGTTGCTCAGTGAGGACTGAGATGGACTCAGTATCTTCACCAGCCCTGTGCTTTATCTAAGAGTCAGTAGCTATTGGAGGGGGGAGTTGCCCTGAAAAACGGAGTTCAGTGTACCATGAGCTCTGCATTAGTGACACAAACAATGGAACAGGATTGTCGTACATATCTGAAGGTTAGACCCAAAGGCCACCAGGACAAACAGCTGCCACTGAATCACCCCCAAGCCACTTTAGAATCTCATTCAGAAAAAAAGAGAGAGAAGTTGATTTAGAAGAAAGAAATCCATGAACAGCAGGACAAACTGATGAGTCAAGGGAAAAGTGAGAACCCGTGGAATCTGCAGCCACTTAGGACCACCGTGTGTGGGAGTGAGTGTGGAGCTGGAAGTGGCTCTCGAGTGCATTAGCACACGGAATTTATAAACAACAGATGATCCAGCCACAGCACATGCTCCTTTCACCAGGGAGGTGTTATTAATTCGTGTACAGTTTCTTTTTAAAGATAAAGAAGAACAGACATCAGAGACTGTTAAGTCGGCATTGGTTACCAGTTTCAAACATCCCTAAGGAACTCCCGATGAAGTTGGATAAATGAGAAATGTATCGCCCTCAAGTTCAGCAACGTACTTTTCATATAAGTTTTAATGAACGTTAAGCAAGGCTGGCCTATTAAGCCCAGATTTATGAGAGAGGCACAGTATCAATTAATAACGTGAAATATTTCAAATATCTCAACTCGTTTGAAAGAGAAAAAATATATATGCTAAAGTTATGTTTACAAGCTTGGTTTGCAGTTTAACCCTTTCTTTCACTCATCACTAAACTGAAATGTTCTGCGAACACAGATAGACATGTCATTTTTAGTACATCACACACAACACTAGGGCAGTCAAGTTTCCCACCTAGAGCAGCTGCAACAGCTGAGTCTAGTGCCCCATCTAGTGGCTGTAAGAATTACTGACACCTGTGTGTTAAAACCAACATTGTAGAAGTTACTATAGCATTTAAGCTTCCAGTGGCTCTCAACCTTCCTAATGCTGCGACCCTTTAAAACAGTTCCACATGTTGTAGTGATCTCCAACCATAAAAGGCGTAGTTTTGCCACTGTCTTGAATCATAATGTTTTCTGATGGTATTAGGCAACCCCTGTGAAGGGTTCATTTGACCCTCCAAAGGGTCTTGACCTACAGGTTGAGAACCACTGCTTTAGCCAATATGTGAGCATTCTAAGTTATTCCCATATTTTCTTTTAAAAACGCATGCTTAGATAATTTAATATACCATGCACTATCTTTAAATGAAGAAAATCTCCATTAACTTAAATCTTCTGCATTTTCATTTAAATATACTGTATACCTCACTGAGTGGGAGAAATACCCAATGTAGAGGAGAGGATATGAACAACAGGCCTGCTGGCGAAAGTGTGGCTCTTGAGCTACATTTTCTCTTTGTGATGCTTCTTTAACAATGTAGCCTCCACAGGGGTTGCTACAACATTTCCAAATACTTGCTAACATATATGTGTTAGTACCTAAGCCGCACAATAACAAGCTACTTTTAAATTTAAATGCTCTCCTCCAAACACTTCTTTAACTGTGTGTTTATTGCTAATATCTCGAAGGGGCATTTTTCTGCATCCCTACAAATGTTTACATCTTTAATTTAAGGAAATTTAATTGATTTAATTTAAGGACACACAACTGATCAGGCACTAACCAAGTGCAGAAAGTTAAAGTATTCACAGGAAAATGACTGTGACTTCCTTAAAGAAAGTTTCTCACTGCAGCATGCTCCCCTCCCATAGCGTGCTTGGATTTCATAAGTCATCTGTTATAATCCCAAACTCCACATTAAGTATTATTGGTCACACATAAGGATCTTACTCAACATGCCTGAAGCAAAGGTAAGGCTAAGAAGATGTTTATTAAGAGCATGCAAGCCAGCCCAAATTTCTATAGAACCAGTGTTGGTTACATTTTACTCACCAAGTTGTGAAATCTTGTGTATAATTATAAATTATAAGCTAGCCTGGGATCATTTGACACCAGTTCCAACAAGTTCACCAAAATTTATTATTTCTCTCTATTGGACAATAATGCCACTTTTAACTGTCGGTTCAAGAGACTATGGCAGCACAGACTAGAGGGGTCCCTTGGTAACAGTGAACTGGTTCTCGCCTCATCCCCAGCCCCTTTGGATAACAAAACTCATGTTCAAGGCTTAAGACAGAAACCAGTGAGACATTTGCATGCAACCTCCATGCATCTTCTTGTATCCTTCTGATAAGATCTCGTTAGTTACAGTACCTGATACAATGCAAATACTTCCCAAAGCTGCTAGACATACAGCTGAGGAGTGCTGAAAAAAGAAGCCCACAGAAGTTGAGCGCAGTCCAGGCCTAGTTAAACACACAGAAGCAGACCTTTTGGATACAGAGGGCTGCTTGGATTCGATACATTTGGGGGTTTGAGCAGAAATTTAGCAGGGATATTTTGATGCAAACTAGAGGCTGTTTAAAAGACATGACAGCCTGCCGTATGGGGGGTATTTTCTTTGCATTTGTCATGTTCAGTCTGCCCATGATTAACTGGCAAAGATGGAGAACTGAAGGAGAGGTGGGGGGGACCATTTAGATCCTTCCAGCTTACTGAATTCAACACGTCACAATCAAGTCACTATGGGGACTTATAATACTTACTTTCTAGATTGGAAAAAGTACAGATAAACTCCAAGCCTGACAATATTACAGCAAGCTGTCCTTTGTCTCCAGATATTGCCCCAGCATCACTCCCAAGGTAGTCATTTCAGCGATGGCTCCAGCATTCCAAGTCAAGCAGAAAGACCTCCGTTTCTACTACAGCGGACACACTAGACCTAGTTGGCAGCATTCCTTGATCAAGGTGGCCCTACGGAGTCAACTCCCAGAAAGCTTCAATGCGAGTTGTTCACATTCAGAGATGTTCATAAAGAAGGTCTCCTCCCTCAACACATAAGGACCACAATGTGTCCTTAAGTCAGTGTGCCAAGGTATGGCTGACAAAATGGGCAGTATCCGAGCTGGAGATCGGAAGGATGCTGTGGCTCACAGAAGAGTCGAGAAGACCATTAGAGCTGGCCGGGAACAGCAAATGCGTGGTCACTCGAGGGAGCCCCATTCATCTGGGCACCCTAAACTGCACCATAAGAGATGGATGCACACTGACAAAGAACAGGCCTCTCTCTTCAAATTCCACAAAATGTCTTGCTGGCAAATAAGCCACCTGTGGGCATTTATAGGGAGAGGGGGGAGACCTAGCATTGGGGCAGCCGTGTCTGTGTGAGAAAGATCTCAACAGCTGCAGCTACCAGGTCACCACACAGACTGAGCAAGACACAAGATGCGCAAGTGTGCAGGAAACAGGAGAGTGGCGATGACATGCTCCTGTGAGAGGTGACAGGCAAGGGCTCCCTCTGATTATGTTGTTACGTGTAAGGCCACTGTGACCTTCAAAGTCTATGAGGTCATCTTTTTAATAAGTCAAGCTCATTAATCCAGCTTCAGCATTCAAGGTTTATGTTGCTTTGAATTGGGGTGAACACATGGCATCCCTTCTCCTCACTTGGTATGCATCAAAACTTGTAAGATGAAATCCAGCAGTGCTGGGGAAATAAGTCCTTTAATCACATGAGATTAAAAAACCCTCCCTCTTTCACTGTGTGTCACTGGATAAACAGAGCAGGGGTGTCTATGTGGAAATGAGGCTAATATAGATTCTAGAAATCTCAAGGAGAATAGGAGCAGCTCAACATATGTGATGATCCACTGAAGGCAATCTGTGTGTGTGTGTGTGTGTGTGTGTGTGTGTAGAAATTGCCCCACAACAATCAGTGACATGGTCCCATCACACTTGCTGCCATTATTTCTATTTTTCATCTGTTAGTAGAAGATATATGTGGACTTCCATGTCTTTATGTTCATTTTTTATTTTGTCTTAATGTTTAAGAAGGTGATTTAAAAACAGTCCAGTGGGCTGAGGATGGAGCTCAGTGGTCCTTCTCTTGGCAGCATGTGTAATGCTGTGGGTTCACTTCCCAGAACTGCAGGAAATAAATAAGCAAACCACAAAACTAAAAGTAGTGCCTGAAAAACAGGTGGAAACGTCTCACAGGGAAGTTTGCAGTTAAAGGAGAGGGGAGAGCATGGAGTTAAGTAGAAAGGGGAGGGGGCTGTGATCCAAGGCGAAATGTAGGACAGGCAATCAGGAACCGTAGACTAGCAAAAACTCAAGTTCCTAGCAATGGATACTGGTCAGTAAGTTCCAAAAGACCGGTACAAAAGCACAAGCAATTGCCATTTCCCCTGGCTGCCTCTATGTTTAACTGGGGTTGCCCTTCATACAAAGATGCTACTTTTCTCTGAAGTCATAGTTTGCCAAATATAAGGCCCAGTGCCAGGTATGGGAGGCATTTCTCCCTGAGTTGATAAGGGGTGTCCCAGAGAGCCCCCCCAAACAAGACAAGCTTTTGTCATTGTCCTTGGATACTCACCAGGGCTTGGTGGTAAGACCCCATTGCTAAAGTCATCACAGACTTTGGTCACAGGGTATGGAGAAACCTAGTTAGTACTGATCAGGAAGCTTGCTTCCTATTGGCTAGCTGTCCTAGTACTGAAAGGTGCAGTACTGGCTGATGGGGCAGCGTGAGTCATCAACAGTTTTACTCAGTTGTAAACCCTGTGAGCCTCAGCAACACCCAGCATGACAAGATACGTTCATGTGTGCAATAGTGGAGTGATGAAAGTCTGCTTAGACCCATAGGCTTACAGCACGTTGCCCCCATTGCCAGCCCCTGTAGACAGCATGCACGATTAAGGCCTCTGGTTCATGTCTTTGCAAACAGATGTAGCACCATGGGCTACAGAAAATGCAAAGACAGCCATTTAAATGATTGTACTACTTTACCTGGGAAGTGGTTGCCTGCATGGTTATCTCGATACGATGGAGAACATGTTTACACAACCACACAGGAATCTGTTGCATTTGAAATCTCCCGTGAGAGAACCATGCAGGTGTCTGCTCTGTGCCAGTGATAGACACTGGGCAGGAATGCTTGGTCGTGACCTGTGTCAGCAGCAAAGCCTATGACTGTTTCCCTGTCTCATCTGCTTCTTTGGGTACCACTGACTCCAGTCACCGGTCACTTGTCTAGGGACGGCATAGTCACAGTAGCCCCTTCTGCTGTCTTCTGTGCCTTGCCAGTAGCTCCCATTGATGGTACTCAGAAGGCACCCAGGAGATGCCAGCTGAGGGCCACATAGCACACACACACACATACACACACATACACACACACACATGCACACACACAAGACCTTGTGGGCAGTGGCTGATAATGACCATCAGTGCATTCTACATGGGTATGGTATGTCCAGGTGTATGGACAGATTAATAATTGAACTGTTGCAAACTTGTGAATTACTTGCATCAATTGCTTTTCTCTGCTAGTATTGGAAATCTCCTCCTTATGCAACAAGATTCTCTGGGGAGAATCAAACTGGATTTAACTGGTTTTAAAAAATACTGCAGTGCTTTGTGCATGTAAATTCTGAGTTTTATTTCTCTGATACTTAGGAGGAATAACATTGAAAACAGAACATACGTGACCTAACGATGGTGATGGGTTAGATGTTTGCTCTAAGGAATAGAAGGATTTTGTTCGGCTTGCTGTTTGAGGTGCGCTGTGGATATTTTTAAGCTCAATAAATTACATAATTATTGTGTGGCTAAGTTGATCACCAGAAAGATGATTAGCTCATTCTGTTCACAGCATTTAAGACGTGTACACAAGATAGAAGGAATGAACTAAATTCAAAATATGTCAGTCACGGACTAATGACCGGGTAAGTTGTCATTTCTCACTCACTCTGACCCCCACTGAGAAGCCCACGGGAGCTGTACCTGTGTGTGTTCTCCGGTGTGCCTTCAGGTGAGAACTTTTTGTGTATACTTTGTTGCATCCTTCAAAGTCACATCTGTGAATGCGCCGTTTCCTGGAGTCCGGGGATTCTGATCGTCTCTGGCGTCTTGTGCTCTCAATACTAAATGGTGAGATTGAACTGAAAAAGAAAGAGCGCCATTACATGGAGAAGCACAGCCCTTCATCCGGGGACCTTAGCAGGCTGAGAATGTGGTCTTGGACTCTGCGGCCTCATGGTCGCCATGGCCGTACACACTGCTGCCATCTCCTGGATGTGTCTCAATAGGTAAAGAAAGCAGCTTGGCTACTCTTGGTTAAAGAGTCCCAGGGAAAGAAAGGCAATGAGGACAACAGCAGACAAGGCACAATGACGTGGGTGTGTGATCTCAGCAGGGGAGAGACTGGGGCAGAAGAAGCTGGAGGCCAGCATGGGCCACATTCTAAGCCTCTTTCCAAAAACCCAACCTAATGGAACAAACCCAAGTGGAAGCAGAGGCAAGAACGCAAATCTCCCTTCTCAGTGCTGAATTAACAGCTCGGCGCTGAATGCCTCGTCTTTCTAGAGAACGTTTTGGGAAGCCCTGCTCTTGATAACATCAATATGAACATATTTAATAAGAGGGGCACCTGAATAGCACGCGGCAGTATAAGACCATGCGAAACCACAGTGCGCATTTCAAAACAACTGAGGTCAGGGTGAAAGGAACGGCATTAGTACATCAACACAATGACTCATGACAGCAATTTCTGTGCAGAGAAACAGAGAAATGCACTTGAGATTTAACTTTCCTACTTGGTGGGTATTTTTTTTTCTTTTTTGAGGTGAGGAATAAAGTGCACTGTCTTTAAAGATTAGCTGTACTACTATTATGAGAATAAGAGACTTTAACGAAAAGTTTGGCCCAGACTTGCGTGTTGTTTCACTTTAATTCCCAGGAGAAAAACAGGATTAGTTTGTAATGTCAGGTAATTCATTTACATGTACCTTTTTCAAACCTTAATCTCTTTTGATTGAGACAGAAAGAACATGACTCATCTTTTTATTAGCAACCCATGAAGTTCTCTAAAATTATAATGAAATAGGATAAAGAAGCAATCATCCCCGTGTCTTCAAGTCACATTTACCATTACTTTCATTCTCTCTCTCTCTCTCTCTCTCTCTCTCTCTCTCTCTCTCTCTTCCCTTTCAGGTTTTTCCCTGTTTCGATGTTTTTGTTTTGAGATGCCCTTATTATAATGTGTCTATTATTAGTTATTCTATATGGCATTCTATATGGCTCTAAAAATCAAAATTAAAATTAATTTGTGGGGGAAGTCGGGGCAGTAAGATGACCTGGCAAGTAACAAAGCTCTTGCTACTGAGCCTGAACCTTGGAGTTCACACGGTGGAAGGAGAGAACCTGCTCTTGTATGTTTCCCTCTGGCTTCCATGATCAAGCCATGGCACAGGAATGCACACCTACGCACACACATCACTCCCACAGAAAATAAATGCAAGAAGATTTTATTAGCAAACCAGCTCTTTTAAGAGCTCAACACTACAGATAAAGAGGCCCCTTTGCTCTTGATTCTTTGTTCTCTTCCCAGAGAGAAGCCACTGTCCACTTTCTTTAGATTTTTCCAGTTTAAACTTTTTTGCTGTCATGCATTCATTGTCTATGACACTGTGTGGCATAGGTCCCCCCACAGCTCTATACTGTGCTGAGCACATCTCTCCTGTGTCCACCTGCTCCTTAATGTCTCACCCTCCTCCTGCTAGTGCCTCTGTTCCACTTCATAGTACCATACATTCTTTCCAGTTATATATACTTAAATATATTACTATACATATATTCACAATCATAGAAATTTATGACTGTAGGATCTTAACACCTCATAAGCCATGCCAATGACATCATTTTGCAAACTCTTCTATCTTCACCCTCAACCCTCCACCTTTTCAACAGGAAGCATTTGAGCTTAATCCATATGGACCCAATACTGTAGTTCATTTCAGTGAGATGTTACCTGCCCTAACTTATCAATTCTCATATGTATTTCTCCACATTTGAAACTTAAAATGAAGCTGCTTCTTGTAACTGGTAGATTATTGCAAGATAGCTGGCATCATTTTCTTTATTAGAGGCACATAGAGTAATTGCAAATTTTACAGTGCCTATTTAATTTTGAAGAAGGATTGATAAGCTTTTTCTGGTAGTAACTACTTTATTTCACAGCTAAGGACCATAAAGTCTTATGCTGTAATTAATAAACTCTAAAATTCTCTCAGGAAAGCAGCTATAGACCATACGGTAACAAAGGAGTATAGTTTCAATAAAGTTTTCTTGAGAAAAATAGTGTAATTGCCTGCATGTCATAGTCTGCTGGCTCCTCAATTATGGATTATAGAGATTGTTCAACAAACATGCACCTCTACACTTTAAAACCCCATCTCTTCAGTGACAAACAGGGACAGTTTCTTGTACCACATCCTACCATTACGCTAGCCAACTGGTTTCCAATGTTTCCTTTTAACTATCTTCCTGTTGATTTTTTTCAAAGTGTCTTTTCTAGTCTACAAACAGGAGATTAGGCAGCCAAAGCTCCAGAGCAGTTAGGATCAAAAATAAATGTTGTTTATCGAGCCTCAAACAGTTTAATTTAAGATCCACACTAGAGCGAAAGAACACAGGCTATGCTGGGGTGAGCCCCTTTCTAAAGCCTTCGTTATCAATCCGCGTGGATTTGTGGTTTTCCACGTCATTGATTCAGTTGCTGGGACAGGAGCCTATTGTGAAAAGAGTCAAAACAACGAGAAGTAATAGCTTTACTCAGTCCTCAGAATGACTCCAGCCAGGAGTGGGATTCCTGTGCACAAGAAAGACTGGGCGTGCCCTGATATGGCGAAAACAATTCATTTCTTGAATATGTAGCCATGAAAATAAACATAGATTTTGGCACTAGGAGCCGTATGAAAGAAAGTCCTTTATTGTGTTGTGTGATGTTTGACATCTTTCCCAAATCAAGAGAGTGATAGTGTTTGCCTCCATAAGTTCAAATTTAAGATCTATACTTCCTCGTTTATATGCTGTTTCCTACACATTAATGTACAGAATATTAATGTCACCCCACAGTAACCCAACCGCACAGTTTTTGTCTGTGGTTGACTTTAGCCAGTTATCTTGCTATGAAATTGTGTATATCATGAGAAATAAACATAAAACTGAAACCAAACCAGCTACCAAATGGTCTTGAAGGGACCAGTGAAACGCAGCGGGGAGACAATCCATCCACCTGTTAACTGGGTGGCGGGCACAGAGGACAGAGGCTGCTGGGTGGGAGGAAACTGCTTCACAGCAGCTTTGAATTTAATGAAGGCAAAGACGTTAAGTGGACAGCCTTCACGTTCAGCCCCTAGTCTTTGGTTTTCCTCATTCTGAAGTATATTATTTTTTAAACGTTATGAAGGACAGCCATGTAAAGGAATTGGTACAACAAAAACAAGGTATAAAGTGCTTTTGAAAGGTGTCTGATTGAGGGGTGGAATGTAGGAAAACTGGTTCTGAGGGCACCCAGTGGCCCTTTCTTTGTCCCTAGTTCCCTGTTCTCAAGAGCACAGGCTCTGTCAGCAGATACAAAGGAAGCGCGCTTTAAGCTGACCCTTTTGTGCTACCAGATCTCCTTTGCAGGAAGGTAGTGGGACTGTGGCCCAAGAGGACCAAGCAAAATACAGACAGAACCTAGCTAGGACATCCCAGTGTTATGTAGGACTGGACTATCTGGAAGCCAGGGGTAATCCACAGTTAGCGGGCACTGTAGGTGGGTGGGCTGAGCCAATTCCACGACCAAATTCAGTACCATGTTGTCTAGGTACTGTATTTATACAGCCTAGGATGTTGTGACCATTTAAGAAATGAATCTTAAGAAAGGTATTCCTGCTTCATTTCACATACAATGCTTGTTTGATTGTTATGTCTTCAGATAACAGACACCCAGTGCTCACTCCTTTGCCTCCTCCCGAAGCTTCATACTTTAAATGGGACTGGATATCGGGGGTTCAGGGTTAACTATCAACAAATGCATACATGTAAATGTCACTGTTCATGCCGCAGGTCAGGAGCATGATATCCTCAGACGCAGCCATGTCCACTGTGGAATGTGTGTCTGAGATTGGTAAGAGAAAAGCAGATTCTCTCCTGCTGGCATCCAGGTGAGTAGGAAGGGGTACAAGGGTGACCTTGATCCCAGAGCACTGCCCTGTAGGATCTCATTCTGGGACTGCCTGTTGTGGGGGCCAGCCATGATACTCTTAAGTCTCAGCAGGTCACCCAAAGGAAGTTCTTTACTTCCAACCATTATCACCTGGAACTCTGGCCATCGATAAACTTAAGAGGCCTGAGTCTCAGTAGTTTAACCTGAAGCAATACCTGGTAGCAGGAAAACACCACACACTGAGATTACTGGACCCCCCACCCAACAGCAGACCATTCAAAGGAAATGCCTGACATTCCAACCACTGTAGATAGGATCACCTGCCAGTGCACCTCACCAAGACACCCCTAGACAAATCTCAGCTAATCAGGGGTTCTGAACCTCAGAGACCCCCTCACCCCCACATCTACTACTATAAAAACCCTATTCTAATTGAGCTCAGGGCTCTCCAGTTATTCCAATACGTTGGACATGCAGAGAGACCGAGTTTGCAAATTTGATTAAAATAAAGGCTTTTTGCTCTTACATATGGGACTCGGTCTCCTTTGTGGGCTTTTGTGGGGACCCCATGGATTTGGGCATAACACCTGTAAGCATGGGTGTCTGTCTTGCACAACGGTTCTCAGTTCCCTCCCAGGTTTCTACTTCATGTGCCTTATTTCAGAGCAATGTGCCCACTGGTTACACAACATTGAGGCTCCCAGCCGACTTTGTGCTTCACAAGTCAGGCTTGTTTTTTTAAGAATGTAAATGTGCAAGTTACAACTGCATGGTAGGTACAGGATTATTTCAGTTCTACTTAGCAACAATCTTTATGTTCAAAATTGTTGAGATAAGGCTGTTGGTACTGTGTTTGCAAATTCAGTACTAAATACATCAAGACCAGTGACAATAGCTGGCCAGATGGCTCAGTGGGTAAGGTCAGTTGCTGTGCAATCCCAGAGATCTGAGGTCAACACCTGAAACATACTTAAAGGTGAAAGGAGAGGCAATTCCACAAAGCTGTCCTCGGACTTCCACATGTATGTGCTGGCAGATGCACCCCCCCATACACATGTGCACGTGTACACAACACACAAACACACACACAAACACCACCAGCACCACAATCAACAACAACCATAATAAATAATTATATATATATATGTATAGGCTGGCGCACTTAGAGCAGTTGATGCATGCTTGAGGGGACTTCCAAGTGCCGTGTGGTAATTTTGGAACCTGAGAGAACAAATGAGCAAGTCATGGCTTCAGCAGCAGCACAATCCTGCTTGGAGTGGCAAGTTAAATTAGAATTAAATCCGGAAAGGCCGGGAAAGTCACATTCAGAAACAGCTCCATTGAAACGGAAAGCGCGGCATGGCTGCCATGAAAAAAATCAGGGTTAACTGTACTCAGCAGGTAATAATAGACCATTTGTCAAGAGTGACCTCAGTGTGATGAGATGCCCTCTACTGAAATTAGAGTTCCTAAAGGAGCTAAAAAGAGAGGAAGAAAGGAAGGAAGGGAGGGAGGGAGGGAGAGCGAGAGAGAGCGAGCGAGAGAGAGAGAGAGAGAGAGCGCGCGAGCGAGCGAGAGAGAGAGAGCGAGCGAGCGAGAGAGAGAGCGAGAGCGAGAGAGCGAGAGCGAGAGAGAGCGAGAGCGAGAGAGAGCGAGAGCGAGAGAGAGAGAGAGCGCGAGAGCGAGAGAGAGAGCGCGAGAGAGAGAGAGAGAGAGAGAGAGAGAGAGCGAGAGCGAGAGCGAGAGCGAGAGAGCGAGAGAGAGCGAGAGCGAGAGAGAGAGCGAGAGAGAGAGAGCGAGAGCGAGAGAGAGAGAGAGAGCGAGAGCGAGAGAGAGAGCGAGCGAGAGCAAGAGCGAGAGAGAGAGCAAGAGAGAGAGAGCGAGAGAGAGAGAGAAGCTCCAAATTTCTTTTTAACCAATGATCTGTATAACTGGAAGACAGAGAACCCCCTATTTCTATAAAATTCCAGATCATTATCAGTTTGGTGAAAACTTTCTTAACTCATCATCCAATATGGGCCAACTCCAGGCAACTCCTCAAAACCTTCTTCTCAGACAAGAAGAGGGACCAGATTTTAACTGAAGTCTGCATGGCATGCTCTGAAGCAAAAGGAAGGGACCCTGAGGCAAGAGTCAAGCATATCTTGCCTTAGACTTGACCAAACTGAGATCCTAACACTGACTATGGTAAGGGAATTCTAAGACACCTGTCTACAGGCCCCACAGACTGAAATGAAAGCAACAGCTAAGAAGTAAAAACTCTCAAAGGTGTCAGAAGTTATCCAGGGAATCAGGAGTCTCCCGCTGGGTTTCTGGAGAGCCTCGAGGATGCTAATAGGAAATTAATTCCCCTTGATCTTGATGCTCCAGAAAACCAGTAGGCTATTAATACAGCTTTTGTGACCCAGTCAGCCCTAGACATTTGTAGAATGTTGAAGAAGTTGGAGGGGTTCGAAGGAATGACTGTGCAACGGTTGTTAGAAATAGCTCAAAAGAGTTTCGGCAATAGAAATCCAGAAGTAAAAGAGGATCGGAGACTAGCTCTGGTCATGGTGGCTGCTTTGAGTGAAGGAGAAGACAGGGACTGAAAGTTCCTCAAGTGGCAAGCTTAGCCTTAGGCCAGTCTAGACAAAAATTAATGTGCTTATTGCAAGGTAAAGGGACACTGGAAGAATGAATCTCTGCAGTGTAGGTAAAGAACAGGAGAAAAAAAGTCCTCAAACTGACAGGCACCTGAATGGTACCCTCTTGTAGTTTATGGATGATGTAGTTATAAAGGGCATGGGCCT
>LOJH01001715.1:0-20246 GCA_001685095.1 Ellobius talpinus
GCAGCTTTGTTTCCCCTCAGCCCGGTGGCCTGAGGATCGCCGTGCCTAGTGAGGCGGCCTCGCCCCCTGGTCCGCACCACGCTCGCGTGCCCTCACCTCCTCGACTCGGGGGGCGCCGGCTGGACATTGTCTTTGCATCCTTGGTTCACCCCTCGGGGTGGCCTCCGCTGCGAGAGAGGAGAAGCAGACTTGTTTGGGGCAGGCGGGTGGCAAGGGGGGGACGGGCGAGGAAACAGGAAGCGTCTCTTTTCCGTGCATTACAAACGCGGTGTGCTTTTTGGTCTCCGTACAGCGATTGAGCCCTTGCCGAACGTGGTGGAGCTGTGGCAGGCTGAAGAAGGGGAACTCCTGCTGCCCACTCAGGTGAGGAGGACCTGGTGACAGGGCGGGTGCCGGCGTGCGAGGGAGGAGAGGCCTCGAGGCAGCCGGCCTTCCTGGTCGCCCAGGAGCATTCGGGTCACTTTGCAAGGCAAATAAACGGTCGTGCGGAGCCTGAACACCTGGCAACGGTGGCCCTTCGGCCTCCTCCCGCTCCAAGTGACAGGCTGTGAGTCAGAAGATGGGTGCCCAGGCCACTTGAAGCAGGTTGGGTGTCGCACAGCCTTGTGCCCGGCTAGTGGCAGATTCTTTGATTTGCTAGTGGTCCAGGGTGGGCAAGCGGGTGTGGTGTGGATGGCAAGTAGCTGGAGGGTTGAACACAATGGGGATATTGATTTCATAAATGTTAGTGAGTGGTGCTCGCCATTAGCCTAAGTAGCTTTGGGATGAAGAAGTGACTTTAAAGGCGTATAATGTTGGGTTTTCTCCAAGTGTCTTTAATTCCTGTTAGAATACACCCACTTAAGAACCTGAATTTCAGGGTTTTTTTCACCTCCCCATGAGATAATGATTACATGTGGAAAAATAATTGCTATCGTTTTATTGGGGGAATCTGTAGAATAGAGGGCTTCAGACTGCAATGGATATTGCAAAGCTTTTGTCTTGCATAGAATGTTTCAATTATGCAAGAAATTCCCACTGACTTGCAAAAGATGCCCATTTAAACATAATTTTGAAGACTTTTTTCACCAGTAGTGCAGTAGAGACCCAAAATGCATTGGGGATGGGAGGGGTGTTGAATGATAAGAGAATATTAACTTGCATATGGTAAATTTCAAAGTGTTTATTACTTCCCATGCTGGTGGCAGCATCAAAATCAGGGCCATGAGCTGTAACTTCTTGAACTCTCCAAGTTTACCTTTTTCTGATGTGAAGTGTTGATGGCACCAGTTTTGAGAAATTTGGAATATTCATTTGGCCAGGGATAATGAATAATAACTGACAGGCGGAGAGGTGTTTTTTTTTTCTTCTTTAGAAGACAATTTCCTAGATCTTTTCTGGAGGCCAGCAGGCCGCAGGAGACCCACCTTTGGAGAAGAAGCCCCACCAGCAAGCCGTCTTTGTTTTACCAAATGGATTTTGTTTTACCCTCCATTCTAAATCATACATCTGCTTTGAAAAGTGTATGTGTGGGCCACCACCACCACCACCACCAACAACAACAACAAAACAAAACCCAAATTCAAAGTCATTTCATAACCTTAGCTGAGAACCACCCTAAGTACTCGGTAACATTTACTTTGAATAGTTATATTCATGAATATCAGTGGCTGATCGGTGATATGAGCGACCTTTGAGCCAGAGACGTCTTCCTGGTGGGGGCCTTCGCTGTTCACGGTCGTATGCTGAATATCGTTCTGGTCTCTGTTTCTTGGATGCTGGTGGCACTTTCATGTCATGTTATTGTACCTCTCCCTGCTGTGGGTGTTTTATTCTTTTTTATTATTATTTTAAAATAAGGTCTTGCAGTGTTGCCTCAGATTCCCTCACTCGAGCCATCCTCCTGTTTCATCCCTGAGTTAGCTGGAGCTACAGGACTGTGTGTCTTCCCTTGGACCTGGCTCCAACCACCAGTTTTACCAAATGAGAACATCTCCAAGTATTCCTGGGAAGCAGGATTTCCCTGGTTAAGATGCACAGATGGAGCCTTTGCATTGTAGCTCAATTGAAGTCTCCATGTCTTCAGTGGGTCATGATGGAGGCCAACCCAAACAGAAAATAAATTATAGACAGTTTCTGCCTTCATGAAAGATATATTCTTTGTGGTCCAGAAATAGAAATGTCAAGACCTTTGGTAACATTACTTCATTTATAGGCTCAAAAGTTATTTTATAAAATGCCCAGTTTCTGGCTTGATCTTTACTTCATGTGCATAGTGTAGTTTGTTCTAAAATGGTTATGGTTGAGAAGGTGTCATTCCCGTATACTCACCATAGAGACCTTGATAGCTAAGGTACTTTAATCCATTCTATGGTGGAAGTGAGACTAGTATTTATAATTTTCTGCATCTATCATCTCTCTTTGAGTGCCCTTTAGACACTGTTCCACTGGGCATCTGCCTGGGCAGGGATGAGCCAAGCGTGCGTCTTAGATACAGAGTGTTCTGAAGAAGGTCATTTGGAAGAGATTCTTTTCAAGGAATTTAGAATTATTTTCAGAAGGTTTCCTTGTGTATGTCATAAGGGCCTGGAGAATATTTACAAGTGTTGTGTAAAATTTACACCCTCCTCTCAGGAAGTCTAAAAAAGGCCTCTGGAACCTAAAAGTCGTCAATGAGCTGAACATCAAGATGTGCTCAAGGATTTGCCCAATACTGATTATATACAGAAGTGTTTTTATTTTCTTTTTAACTTTTTCTTATGGGACTCTAATTGATAAAGGACTTGTTGCTTATCATTCAGTAATTGTTACAAGCTGCCAGACCCTCTTGTCTGTAAGTGTTTAGGTATGAATCCTCCCACTATTCAGCATGTTAATTCACTTTTGTTGTTGCTGCTGCTGGAGATTGAACCCAGGGCCTTTCATGGGCTACACACGTGTTCTAGTCACTGGGCTGTATCTGGGCCCAGCATACCGTATCTCCATTACCACTTTTCTCACCTGCAGAACAGGGTATTTTTATACTAAGTTCAGAGGAGCTCCTGAGGATGACCTTCTTTGAACTCGGTGATCCCAGTAGTTTGTCATCTTGGTGGTTTCTTAGCCAACTCATGAGCTCCATCACTGGAAAACAAACACTTTCCCTTGCTGAAGGGGCTGCACCAGGGCAGATAACACACTGTGATGGACCCTGTGGTTAAGCTGATATGGATGTTATTCGTGTGGGGGTGTCTGTCTCCCGAGAGTGGCAATGAATTATGCCCCCATCCCTATTTATATATTTTTGTTATATAGTCTCCTGTTAGGACATTGTTTGGAATAGTAACACAGAAAATTATCAGTCATAATGAGAGGCTTTATTGTTTGAGTTACAGATCTTCCCCCCTGTTCTCTGATTATGCAGTACCTGAACCCAGTGATGGTATAGAAGCCACGCTTGTCTTTTCATGGGCTGTCTGGTGGCAGCCGCATTTGTGTAAGACAGCAAGCTTTGTGCACCTTAGTGGTCCGTGTGTATGGAGGGTGATGTTCCCTTGATCTGCTCTGGCCTTCTCTCTTTCCTGTCCCTCCTTTGGGACCCACTGAGCCCAGCGTGTCATCTGTGGTGTGAACCATGGATGTTGACTCTGGCATGGAGGCACCGTAGGGCTAGGTCCTTTGGGACTCTCAGGTTTCATGCTGTCACCATCATCTGCCTCCTGCGTCTCTTGTCCCATTTGACTTTTCTTTGCTTGTGTGTGCCATGTTGTCTCAGCTGGGTTCCCATACGTGAGTCTGGGCTGCTGAGGTTTGAGAGCGCTGCTGTGGCCACTGTATTCCCTGTGTAGTGGGCGTTCAGTGGTCACCATGATGCCTTTGGGGGAGAGGCAGTTGTCCTGTCTGGCTCCACTGTCTTATTGATGAAGTTACTCAATCCTGAAGATTACAGATGAAACGCCTAAGCGTTCACTGTCCTTTTGTGAGAACCACCTTTGGTTCCCAGTCTTCCTGGAAATGGAGATGCTGGACCTCGCATGGGGTCTTGGTGGGATGGGCGGGCCAGCCCAACTCGGGTCTCTGATGCAGACACCAAGCATTGGCTCAGCACAGTTGAACCCCTCTGACTTAGGGATAAAGAAGATGATCTGATCTTTAGAAATACCATGTCTTCTTGATTTTCCTCTCTAAGTTTGGGGGTATGTATAATAGAAATTGGTAGAAAGTGAAACCAGAAACAAGACAGTGAACATCTGTTTGTTTTAATCTCAGGTACATTATTATGTAATAGCATGGAACTCTGGCCAGTGAATCATTAACTAGTATTTGGAAATCTTTTTGCCATAGAGGTTTATTTTTGGTGTAATCTCCTGTCAACAATGAAAAATAATAACTAATACGGGTTAAGAACTATCAGTATCATCTTTATGTTCATACCCTACAGAGTGTGAGGTGTTGTTGCCTGATGTTATAGCTGAAGACAGTGAGGTACTGTGCAGCTAAGTAAGTCACTCGCTGCAATAACAAAGTAGCAGAAAACCGAAAGAAAAAAAAAGTGCTGGGCATTGGTGGCACGGGCCTTTAATTCCAGGAGGTAGAGGCAGGTGGATCTCTGTGATTTGGAGGTCAGCCTGGTTTACAGAGTGAGCTCCAGGACAGCCAAGGCTACACAGAAATTGTGTCTAGAAACAAACAAGCAAAAGATGTCACAGGGGAGGATTTGAACCTAGGAAGCGTTTAGCTCTTGAGCCTGAGCTTTTTTCGCTGTGTTGTATCTCAGTGCTCTCTGAGCACCATTTGGTGGTGATAATGGTGCCTGTGCTGGAGGGAAATACAAGTTCTGTTTTGTGAGAAGTTTTCAAAAATACCGAGGACTATTAGAATCTAAGACACAGCTGGGTTGTACGCAGCCCACTGGCCAAACACGGTTTCAGGTGCAGATGTTGGTACAGTAAACCAAAACACCTGCCTTGTGGACCCTGCCATTTAAACAGAGGCACATGGATGGTTAGAGACACACAAAGTTCTAAGTCATGCAGTCCGTCTGAAGAGCATGTGTATTGTACGCAGACAGGGAGAGGCAGCCATGGGAACGTTGTAGTTGAAGCCATCCATGGATGCCACTTTGAAAAGATACTTGCAGCCCTTGAAAACGGTCATGGAAATGGTCAGTGGAGGCCCTGGGGCACTGGGGTAGGTAGGGATAGAGAGGGTTTGATCTTATGCTTTGAGAGCTTGGTTTTGTTGAGGAGATAAAGCTGGTAATGCCTGGGACAGCTTTTGAGTGCTGACAATTAAGAACTGAGAGAAGAGGCCAGTGTCTTCCAGAGGGGTCACTTGAGACCTAAGGCCAGAAGGGACCCAGCCCTGAGTAGTCCAGTGTAGTCCAGTGTCTACTCCAACATTTCAAGTTATACCCAGAGCCTGCTGGTCTAGAAGGAGGGGATGCGTGTCAGGGCTGTGCTGGACAGACCCTTCCTGAAAGAGTTTGGAGTAGTCTCGTGAACACTGGGAACTTCTGCAGCACTTTGTGATTTTTGAGACAGGGTCTCACTGTTAGTCCAGGCTGGCCTGGAGATTCTCCACCTGCTTGCCTCAGCCTTTGGGTCATCCTGAGCAGGGACACTGGAAGCTAGGCACATGGTGGGTGGTAAGGAGTGATGTTTGTAGGATGGAACTGAGGCACGCCTGTCAGCATAGCAAAAAGCCCTGTATGTCACCCCTGTAGAACAAGCCTTGGGGATATTGGTGGTGGGCCAATGGGCAGGACAGAGGAGAATGTGCAGATCTGAACTTCCAGTTGGTGGTGGAGAGAGGGGAGCAGTAAAGGGTTTGCCTAGGGGTCAGGCATTGTGATGGTGCCCTCAGCAGAAGTGGGGGGGACTGGTTTTAAATAAAACCAGCTGGAGCTTCTCTATAAGCACTGCTGACATTGGTGTATGTTCACCTGGGAGTGGAGCTCGAGACGGTGTAGGTCCTGGGTTTTGGAAGTAAGACCGTGTTGTAAGCAGTGCGTGTGCCTGCAGTGTTCTTCCTGTGGCTGCTAGGCTTGGCGCTGTGCGGAACAGAGCTTGCCTGGGAGGCATGAGGCTTGGCCTTAGAGAACGGTGGGTACAGATGGGACGTCTGTGGTGAGGGGGACAGAAGAGCAGTCTGACCTTGTCCTCTTAGTCTGTGTTAACATGTTGAAGATTTTATGAACTGTCTGATGTGGGACTCAGCCCCAGGTCCTCTGGAAGACAGTAATGGCTCTTAGCCACTGAGCCATCTCTCTATACCCAGTGCACTGAAGCTGTAGTGAAAGGACCCTGGGCTGAGAGGGCCAGAGACAGGGACTGGAGGGTTAGTGGCACTGGGAATAGAGGGACTGGAGAGAGAAGCTGGAGAGTCAGGACGTCCAGAGCTCCAAACAGAAGTGAAGCCTGGCCGTGTAATGCCCCCAGGGTTAATGTGGGCTGGGCACTGCAGGGCTTAGTTGGCCTTGGCTTCTCTTTGTCCACCCTGCTAATGTTTCCTCCTGAAATACATGGAATAGTATTTGAAGGGGATGTTTGCTTAATTTACAAAATTAATGGCCTTTTTATTGATGTCATAGTATATTCTATATTAATATACAATTAATATATAATATACAATGAGCTATACAATGTCTTTTCTGTTCTTAAATTACTTTTTTATTTTTGAGACAGGACCTCACTGTGCAGTCTGACTGGCCTTGAACTCTTTATGTACACCATGCTGGTCTCTTAACTCCACTTCCTTCTGCCTCTCTAGTGCTCAGACTAGGCCACTATGCTCAGCTAAATAATATGTTTTCTATACTTAGAGATTTTATTATTAGATTTTATTATTTTGATTAGTGTCTTATATGATTAAACTTAAAATGTTAAAAAAGGCTCTTGAAGTGATATCTAACTTGTTTTGAATTATGTTTAGGCTATGTTTTAAACCAGTAGGTTATTTACTTAATGTGAATGTCTAAGAGTTCAATTGCCAACTTACGGCTTTATATTGCCATTATGACATCATTAAACAAAAAGATTATTTGTGTCTGTGTGTCTGTCGTTGAGTATATACAGGTATATGTGGTGCCCACAGAGGCCAGAAGAGGGATTTTTTCCCCCCCAGGAGGTGGAGTTACAGGTTCTTGTTGGTTGACTGATGTTGGTGTTGGGACCAAAACTTGGGTCTTCTGGAAGATCAGTAAGCACTTTTAACCACTGACCCCCTGTTTGACACCGTTATAAATCTCCACTGACGGTTGGGCCAGTCACTTTAGTTATTCACTGCTGCTCATCGTCCCACCATTGGGGACTGTGTTTCTTTGAGATAGTTGCTAATGGGTGTTCTTTCACTCCAGGGTGACTCTGAAGAGGACATGGAGGAGCCTTCTCAAGAACAGAGGTAAGGAGAGAGGGGACAGATTGTTGCCTGCCAGGCATCCCTACGTCACTGCTTTCTACATGTCTCTCTGTGTATGTGTTTACTGTTCTCTGTAACATACCTTTCTCTTTGTCCTCAGTGGACTCTACGTTCTCCAGTAATTAATCTGATTTTGTTTTAAAATGATACAAAAAACTGTTATCAATACTGCCTTGTTTACCACACCTTAGCCTTGTTTTTCCTGGGGTGTATTTATGCCTGCCTTTTTGTTTAGAAACCTCTGTCGAGGTCAGACTCTGTGCCCAGTGCTGAGCAGAGCACACCAAACAAGTCCCGCATTGCCTTGTGTTGTGTGTAGCGTCCCTCAGTAAAAAGAATGCTGGGTTAGGTTCTTTTTCCTGCTGTTCTGTATGTTCCCAGTTGTGCACACACACACATAGCCTTAGGACTTCTCTGTTTCCTAAGAAATGCCTTCCCCTTCAGGTCAACCTCAGTAGCCCATGGCTCACAGCTGGATCAGCCTGGACTGTACTCCATGTTGCTGGTGGCCATTATTCCAGTATTTTGATGTTATTTTGCTCCCAGCTCCTTTGCTTTTTAACCTGATTTCTCCCTCTGTTTTTTCCTTTTGTTTATTTTGTCTGTTCAGCTTTTTGGAATTGAGATTGTTCCTGATGTGTGAAGATCATATTGTGACCCAGATGGAAGGCTTCTGTTAGAGACCTTCTTTGTGTCCATTTCTAGAATGCAGAGTGTGGAGCTCTAAGAATTCCCTCAGTGTTACGTGATGGGTGACTAGTCACTGACCCACATATGAAGTATTCACTGACTTACCTACGGAAGAGTAGTCATTGTTCAGTTGATTTTAAAAACTTTCTCACACCAGTTCAATAGCTTGTGACTTTAAAAATAAATGTTTGAACAGGGCATGGTAGATTTGCCTATAGCCCTAGCGTTTGGGAGGTAGAAGCAGAAGGCTTGGGAGTTCAAGATCATCCTTGGCAATATTGTCAGTTTGAAGCCCTCTTGACCTACATAAGACCATGTCTTAGGAAACCAAAGGCAAAGCCCAACTACAGACTTGCTTTAGAATAAATTTTTATTTTAACTATAGACTTGCTTTGGAATAAAGATTTACAAGAGAATGACAAAGGTCCAGAGAGAGGCCTTGCACGATTGTCACCCAGCACACCCTGTCGTCACATTAGCATCATCTAAAGCTCTGGTACATTTATTGCCATGAAGGCAGCGTTGCTGTCGTACTGTGGACCAAGCTCTCTTCTTTATTTAGATGTCGTTAGTGTTTTCCTAATATCCTCTCCAGGGCTGAGTCCTCAGTAGCATTCAGCGTCTTCTTCGCAGACTGTCTGCAGTTCTTCTCTGTGGGGATTTAGCTAGTTGGTTGTTCAGCCACTTACATCTCGTGTGTGCATGGAGACTGATTCCTTGATTTTAATCCTATGCATTCTTTAAAGCAGTTCCAAAGTCCCTCACCTAGGAAGGACCCTCTGCTTTTGAATGTGATCATGGGTGTCTCAGCTGTAGGTCCAGGGTCACAAGTGAAGGTTTAGTTGCCATGTTTCCTTGGGTGTGGGTGATTCTTCATTAATCACTTTCCTAAATTTTGATGGCCTTGTGAGGAGGTCAGGTATTTTGTATAATGTCCTTGAATTTTAGCTTGTGTGATAACTTTTCTCTGCTTGAATGGGCTGGAGTATGGGGGAGGAAGGCCACAAGACAGGCTGCTTTGCTTCTCGTCACGGCAAGGAAGGTGTATGCATCAGCTTCTCCTTGGATTCTGAAACCTTTCTTTTTTTTTCTAGACAGGGTTTCTCTTTGTAGCTTTGGCTGTCCTGGAACTCACTCTGTAGACGGTGCTGCCTCTGCCTCCCGGGCACTGAGGTTAAAGGTGTGAGCCACCACTGCTAAGCTTTGATTATCACTTGGGTCACCAGGTCACCATTCTGTCTGTCAGGTCTCCCTGCCGGGGCTCATTTCACTGCCCCCTTCACACTGTGTTCTTTGGAGGCAAATTTATTACGTAGAATTAAGCTACATCAACACAGGTTGTTTGAATTTTCCGTGTAGTTTTGCGCCCCTCCTATTTATTTAGTAATTTATGTGACTATGCTCTGAGATACAGCCCAGCACCAGGTTTCCTTCTGTTTTAGTACCATTGATAATTGAGAAGCCATTCATATAGTCTTACACCTTTTAATTACTTTTTAATAATTTTATGAATGACACCACAGTGCTAGCCTTTAATGACAGACGGACTGGAAGTCAGGGGAGCTCCCATGGCCAGTTCAA
Source organism: Ellobius talpinus (assembly GCA_001685095.1). Classification (NCBI taxonomy): domain Eukaryota; kingdom Metazoa; phylum Chordata; class Mammalia; order Rodentia; family Cricetidae; genus Ellobius; species Ellobius talpinus. The sequence continues at coordinate 9,649 of LOJH01001715.1, forward strand.
CAAAATGGTGCGTTCTGTCAAGATGTCCTAGAGCAGCTATTCCTAGAGCAGCTTGAGACTAGAGAAATGAACTTGACCATACAGCAGTCTGGGCTTTGAGAAAGCATGATTGGTGCTGCCGTGTATCTGCCTGTCTAGAGAGAATCTAGATGATAAAATGTCAGTGTTCCACCGGCCACGGCTGCCCATAGTGGGGCCTGACCAGGACCACTGCTGACTCTGGCTGTGGGGCCTCTGTTGCCTGTTACCTCACACTCACCTCAGCTGAGGAAGCTGTCAGTGCCACTGGCCTTGGTGAAGACTCTGTGTTCTCTTGACATCGTCTTCTGTGGCTGCTCTGTAATTGTGTTTGGTTGAAAGCCAGGAAGGCACTATTTGGAGACTGTCTTCCTTCTCGCCCCTCATCCCTCCTTTCCTCCTGGGTGTGCTCAGATATCGGCAGCAGTCTACTCCTTTGCTGACAAAAGGAGATTGCTTTGGGAGATTCTGATGAGAGGGAGCAAACCTGAGTGACTCCAGCTCGTACTTGAGTAAATGCACTCCGGGAAGCTGAGCTGGCTCCCTGAGCACACGGCTCTTGGGGTAAAGCCCTTTTGGAGCACAGTGTGTCTAATAGGATCAGAAGAGTTGAAGAATTGCTAAGGAATGAATAATGATGTTATTTTATCTTTGAAAATGATTATAGAAATCACAGTCACTGCCTGGCTAGGTACAGTGTCTGTAGAATGCTCTCCATTAGTGTTAATTTGTACCATGCTGAGGGTAGAACCCAGGCCTCTACATACTACAGACCAGTACTCTACCACTGAGCTATAACCCAGTCCCTTTTGAACTTCAGAATGTATATTTTTTTAGGGGGTGTTTAAGGCAGGGTTCTGGAACTTTCTCTGTAGACTAGGCTGCAGACTCACAGAGATCGGCCTGCCTTTGCCTCCCGAGTGCTGGGATTAAAGGTGTGCGCCACCACTTCCCAGCTCAGAACGTATTTTTATCTGCTTAGGAAGAGCAGCAAAAACAGCTTAATGTCAGTCAGTCAAAGGCGGATCCTAAAGTGGGGACACCAGAAGTCGGGACACTCCTGGTGGCCCTCCGCAGCTGAGAGGCACAGTTGTTGACAGAAACACCTGCTCTTGAGTTTCTATATGATATATATGAGAAGATTACATATTCTATATAGAGTATATATAACCTATATAATATATAAATGCTACATATAGTATGGCAAGCAGATTGTACCTTCTGCCCAGAACTCTCACCTAGTGTCCACCAATATCTTCCTGTGGTCTTTAGGTCTTCAAAGCTAGTGTGTCCCGAACTGAGCTCCTGGACTCTTCCTGAGTTCTTCTCCAGCATCAGGTCCTGGGTAAAAAGAGCAAGCACCCTGTGCTGACAGTAATGTCAGCATGCTGTATACAGCGAGGTACAGAGGGAGGGAAGGAGGGAGGGCCCCTTTACTCCATAAACCCTCTCCGAACCAGGAGTCTTGGGTGTGTGGCTCATCTTCAGAGAGTCCTCTGCCTCTGTCCAGCCAGTCTTCACATTCCCATCCCAGGGATGCACTGAATCCCTCCTCTTGAGATCAGCCTATTTTGTGTTACATTATTGCTGGTTAGAGTGCAGACTCCCAAGCGTGGCATAGGCACAGAAGGTCATTTTGTGATTGAGGGTCTTGTCCACCTTTCAGTCCTTCCCTTACATTCCCATTTTCTTTTAGCCATATGACTGTGTGTCCTCTCTGCCCCTCCCTTCTGCCTTCCCTCGCCCTGGCTGCCACCCTGAACCTTGCTGACGTTAGGATTAGCACAGGGTGCTTGCTCCTTTGTGGAAATTACCTTTTGTGGTACCCAAGGTCCAACCTAGTACTCCTTCTGTTGATTCCCTAGTTCCAGACTCAGTCACCGACACCGAGTTGAAAAGCTGCTAGATGCTGTACTGCAAGATTGTGCTATTGAATAGTTGTCTTTGAACTCAATTGTGTGTTCTCCATAACCAAGTCCGCAGTCAGTCATTGCTGTGAGAGCCGCGGCACCAGTACCTGTGTTAGGGTTGTGGCTTCACATCGAGCCCACTGCAGGTGTTACATGTGACGAGAGACTGTCGATCAGGCGCTGTCAATATAAAGTTCCTTGGTGCCTCTCACAGGGCTGGGTTACCGGGAAGGGCGCAGGATGAATGTGTTTAATTATGGTCTTTCTAGCTTTAACATTTTAAGAGGATTGTCTCTGGCTGCAATCAGTCTTGTCATTTAGGTTTTCTTCATAAAGTACAGGCTTTCTAATGGTGCTCATGGTATACATTAAAAGTTCTCTAACCACAAAATACTTTAAAAATAGTTTTTAAATTTGTGTTGTGAAGACATTAGCCAAGTGTAAACGGAGACTCTGCTTTCATTCCTGGAGAACATATTCCTAGCATCCGGAGGGGAATCCCCCATCAGCAAAGCTGCAGTCAATTTATATAATTATTTAGCTTTATTGAAATAAATTAGAAAAATAATACACTGGAACTAGCAGACTTTGATTTGACTTTTTTTTAGATATTTAAATAAACTTTTACAGACTCTTGCCGTGGCAAGTTTTGTGTGCCTTTGTATGTTAATATTAACTATTTGAACCTTCATTGGGGTCATATCAAATAATTTTATTTTATTTTATTTTTTTTCTTGGAGACAGGGTTTCCTTTCTTCCTGGAACTCGCTCTATCTACAGACCAGGCTGTCCTTGAACTCACTGAGATCCTCTTCCCTCTGCCTCCCAAGGGCTGGGATTAAAGGCATTCACCACCACCGCCCAGCTCCCAAATAATTTTTCAGTCCTTCAAGAATTGCTAAGTGTTAGTCTAAAATAAAAAATAGGCGAGCCCCTTTAATGCCAGCAACTCCCGGAGTGAGCAAGGGGCTCACAGCATGAGAGGTATGTGTGTGAGTGTGGGGTGTGTGTGTGTGTATGAGTGTGGGGTGTGTGTGTATGAGTGTGGGGTGTGTGTGTGAGTATGGGGTGTGTGTGTGTGTGAGAGTGTGGAGTGTGTGTGTGAGTATGGGTGTGTGTGTATGAGTGTGGGGTGTGTATGAGTGTGTGTGTGTGTGTGTGAGTATGGTGTGAGTGTGAGTGTGGGGTGTGTGTGAGAGTGTGGGGTGTGTGTGAGTATGGGGCGTGTGTGTGTGTGTGTGTGTGTGTGTTTGTGCGTGTAGATGAGCTGGTCCAGGCAGAATCACACTGCTCCTTCCTCTAGATGGGGCTGCCTTTAGAAAAGTCACTCCTCTCAGGTAAAGGGTATTCTGCACCTCTGTGGCTGGCTGATTATTGCTCCAGGACACAGTGTTCAGCGTCAGAATCACTTCATGGAGCCCATTTAGTATACTAGATGGGCATTTGGCAGAGAGAGCCAGGCAGAGGCGCAGCCCAGGAAGATGTGCCCATCGAATCGCAGCTTGCATAGGAAAGACTCCGAGAAGTGAGTGAACCTGGGACAAGAGCCAAGGTACAGCTGTGAGACAGGGAGACACTGGGCCTTTAAGCCCTGGGAACCCACGTTTTAATTTCTTAGGGAAATCAGGGATCTAGGAAGTGCTGAGCTGACTGATGCTTTGGTGGTGTTAGGCTGCCATTATGTGGGGGGCATTGTGATTTGAATTGCTCTACGCTGTGTTACAATGGCCCGTGAGACTTGGAGGCCCTAAAGGTAGAGGTGTCTTGACACCACAGCGGCAGTATTGGTTAATTCTCTGAAGGTGTTCTAGACTTCTTGTTACTTAAGATAACAGCACAGCTGGGATTTCAATACTTAAAATAATTTCCCCAGGCAGCGTTCTCTGTCTAGGAACACCAGCATTAGGAATATGGGGTCTCCTGGGAGCTTGTTACTCTTTTTAAATGAATTTTCATCAAATTATTAGTTTGCTGTTAAGACTTTTGCACATGTGAAATCTCACTCTAGTAGTGCCTGGACCCTCCCCCCTAATTCATACACACACACACACATGCACATGCCATAGGAAAAGAATGCGTCACAAATAATATCTGTGGTAGTCTAGACAGCGTGTCACAGACACTGTGGTTAAGTGCTTGGGCTACTCTTCCTGAAGATCTGAGTTTGAGTCTCAGCACCCATACGGTCACATATAATCATCTTTAAGTCCAGTTCTAGTGGACACCAGGCACAGACATACACAGACAAAACACCCATACACATAAAAAAAAATGAGAATTTTCAGTTCTTAAAGATTACCCCTATTCTAGAAGGTGTCCTTATCTACTTCTTGGTGTTTTCCTCTAAGGTGAACCTTCGTGAGCTTGAGAAACAGGTTTAGAGAGCCATTCCTACTCTCCCAGCCTCTGTCTCTGTATTCTGTTCAGAGATAATAGCTCTGAGGGACATACCACTGCCACTGCCAGACTGTTCTCCTACAGGGAGCAGGTCTGCCCCATGAGATGCTCTGAGATCCCCACTGCTGCATTTGCAGCTGGTTTGCAGGGTTGGCTTTAGTGAGAGCTCAGCCATCATGTGGTCTCTAAATAGACCAGATGTCATTGCTATCCAAACAGAGCCAACCAGATGATACTAAGACAGATGTGTCCAGTAGGAGTTTTGGGGAAGTCTTCTGGGCTCATCATTAATTTTATGTTTTTTTTTTAATCAGGCCAAGCTAAATCCAATTCATCCATTAAAACTGGATTTAAGTATTTGCCCTGGCATTATAGCTGTGGTTTACAGATTGCTCTCAGATGTGTTGTCCTTAGATGGCCAGGTGGCTATGTGGTAGTATTCTTATTTTATTGATGAGGATAAATATCGATAATGGTAAAATAAAGTTGCAGATCTGTAAAGCACAGACATGTGTATGTCCTACACGCCCTCTTTCTGTGTATACCGGTCTACTCTGGCGTTGGATGCAAAGGAAAATAGGTTGGAAACCTTCTTCCCACTTGGATATAATGACAGCATGCTCCTGTGGGAAGAAACCATGTCCAGGATTGAATGAGGAAGTGATTCTGTTCTTTATTGCTTGTAGTTCCTAGCAAAACCCCAGGAAAATGTGGCTCTTCAGACAGTCTCAGAGTTGGATCTTTTACCACATGCTGTATCAGAACTTCAGTTTTACGTTCTTGCAAAATTTTAATCCTTCATGAACATTCTAGTGTGACCTTTTGAAATAATCTGGAAAATTTAAACGTGGTATCGTAGCGCACTCGGACTTTGTAAACCACATGTCACCATGCTGTGTCCAGATAAGCTGTCCTGTTGGCTTGCTTTGCTTTGTGATTATTTTCAACAGCAAGGAGCAGAAAACCCTGACTCAGCCAGCTCCAACAGTAAAGCAAGCATCATGTCACCTAGCCAGAAGCTGGGGCAGGATGACTCTGGGCTGGTTGACTCAGCAGGTTTCCTACCTGCTTGTCTTGCTGTGCTCACGTTTGCAGATCTGCAGACCTCTTCCAGAAGGGCAGGTTCAAATAACCCCCAAATGGTGCCTCTTTCTCAGTAGCATCTTTAAGCCCCATTCTTGAATCTCCCAAGACACTCATGGTGGATCTTTGCCTGTCACGGCCTCTTATTGGCCAAGGGTTTAGTCACGAGGGAGTCATGGTCATTGATCACAACCGGGGCTTTAACCGAGTGGGAACAAGGACCTGGAGAGTGGGGAACCAGCAACAAGTGAGTAACTGGGACCAGGAATGGAGTGAGCCACCCAAGGTAGTGCTTCTCCAGTGCGGTCCCTCCCGCAGACTCAGCATTACCTGGGAACTTGTTAGACAGCTGAGTTCTCAGACCCCACCCAGGCCTACTGAGTCAGAAGCTCCAGGGGAGAGGCCCAGCCATCTGTGTTAAGGAACCCTCTGGGTGATTCTGATGCAGGCTGCAGCTTGAGAGCGCTGGTCTAGGGTGAGACATCTAAGAGATCACGTTGCTAAATTACCTTTGTTGACGATTAAATAATGAGAGGCAGAGGTGATCTTGTGAGTCAAGCAGTCGGTAGGAGCTGGGAGGTGAAAGTTGTTCAGTCTTTCCTGTCATCACCAGCTCAGGGTTTTAGCAGACTAAGTTTGCAATATTCTCTTCATATGGTATTCAGTTGTGTCAGTGTGAGATCGGTGTCCAGCCTGCCATGGCACACTGGTGAGCAGGTGGGTTAGGCTGTGGCACGGTAGCTTCCAGCAGAGAACTGAGGACCTTTCTCAAGCCATTTGTTATAAAGGATGTGTGTCTGGCAGAAAACATTGGCCTGATAACAGAAAGGCTCCGTTATTGGGTGGGAGCGGCCACTCATAATACAGAGCAATGTGTATGCCCAGGCTGTCTGCTGTGACATGTGGCAAGGCTGAGACTGTGTGTGTGAGAGGGGCTGGGGCGGGGAGAATGTTGGGGTGTAAAAGGATAGGAAGTAGAAGTTGGAAGTGTTGTAAGAACTCTGAGAAAATGGGGTGGGTCCAATCAATACAGGAACCACTCACACTGAAGGGGACTTCTGTGTTCCCGAGGCTGCATCTCCCTCCTCCCTCAGCCCCACCCAATGACTCAGGGTGTCAGGAACTTGGATGGTACTGGGGCAGGCCATGGCCGGAGGAGACAGCTGGGAGCTAGAGAGAAGCAGTAAAATTGGCACAAGGATTGTCATGTGTAGTTCTGTGGGAGAGGGGACTCCCCAACTCAGCCATAGGCTGGGGATTCCCTGAGGTCCTTCTGCGGTACTGTGGGAACCCTCGCCAGCTGAGGGGGTGGATAGTAGGGTAAGAAGGGAAGCAAGTTCCAGTGTGGTGCGCTAGTTTTCTAGGGCTGATGTAACAGAACCATACACAGTGCTTAGAGCATTAGAAATGAGTTCTCTCCTGGCCTGGAGAGCAGCATCTCGGTCTGGGTGCCGACAGGGCCGTTCCCTTTACAACGCGCAGGGCTCCCTTTTGCATCAGCTGTCTGGCAGCGGTTCTGTTCTTTGACTTGAAGCCACCTTGCTGTGCTCTCTGCCTTTGTCCCTGTGTGTGTCTCTTTTCTGGCAGGATGACTATGCAATTTAACTCGTAGCCAGCTCTAACTAATGAGACCTTATGAGTAGCCGCTCGTCTTCCCTTCTGCCCCCTTCCCCTCCCATCCCTAACTCCCCCTAACTCTGGTGCTCAGAGGAAACAATGGTTTGGTCAAAACAGGTTGTCCAGCTCCATGTCAGCTGCACAGGCATTCCTGAGGATCTTTGCCAGCCTGAGGGTTGGCATACAGTGAATGGATCTTCTTTCTAAATTATTTCTTTGTGTGTATTTGTAGGTGTCCATGCTAAGAAAATGAGAATAGATTGTGAGCTCTGAGCAGCTCTGTGTGTGTGTGTGTGTGTTCACTGAGAGAAATTAAGTGGGAAGGTGTGGGAATATGTTGGTAAAGAGCAAATGGGTGAACTCGTGAACGCAAACCGTGCTTCTTCCGTTAGAATTCAGAATGACGGGACCACAGAAGAGGCTGTGGATCGTGTGTGCCAAGGTGTGCAGGGCCAGCATCTTCAGCCAAGCTGTTAGCTGCCTAGCCAGCGGGGACTTGCTGGTGCATCCTGAGGACCATTCCTTGGCTTGGCAGAAACTCCTTCTGTTGTTTTCTGGAAAGGCTTGAATCCTGGAGGGGCAGTCCCTGCGTTCAAGCATTTTAGTGACATTTACTCGAGGTGCTCCAGTGCTCCCAGGGAAGAGCTGTGTTCAGAAAGTCTGTTTTCGGGTGGATAAATGCCATATCCTAATTGCCTGTTAGTTGGACTTTCATGTAACTTAATTAGCAGCTTTGTGTTTGGGGAGGAGCTGATCTGTGGTCCTGAAATTGGTTCCGGGTGGGGTGGTGTGATTCCTGGGTAATTAGGTGCCGTCCCTTCACCTGCTCTCGTTGTTAGCGGCAGAACCATGAGAGATGGAGAAAGCTCTGGGTCTCTAGTCTGTAATCTTTTAATCCCTTTAACCTGGGTTGTAAAATGAGGCTACATTTTAATTAGAAAGTATATCTAGGTGGCTTGGAGGGGGTTTCACTAATTCACCACATTTGGGTTCTGGCTAGTGGGGAGCCTATCCCTAATTGCCTGGTTAGATGCAGTTGCAGGTATCCTAGGTACAGATCCTTAGAGTCAAGTTAACCTTGAGTCTCACCGAGCCAGCATTCTAGGTTAAGAAATGAGCCTAAAGCCCAAACAGGAGCAGGCAGAGTGAGTTAAGTTCAAGGATGTGACCTGGATCTTGTCTCTGCAGACTTAACCATGATGCCAGCTTGTGGATTAGGGTATGTGGCTGATGGCGTGGCAGTAACTTGGACTCTTTTTGAGTTTAAGGCCTGTCTCACTTAAGTATTATTTACATTTTCTTCAGTTTTCTCTTTGGAACTGGGAATTGAAAGGGAGAATGGACAAGGAAAAAGTGTTGTAAGAGACTCAGCATCTGTGATAGTAAGAGAAGGGCAAAATGCAGAAGCAGTCCAGGGCACGGGTAGGGAGGGCTGGGTTTTAGGGCGTTCTTGCATACACATGCCTGATAGGGTTCTGACCAGACAGCTGTTAGTTCAGTGATGAGGAATCCCTGGTCTTTGCATTCTTGTTTGCTCAGTGATTTATATCTTTTTGTTGCCCCTCTAATTATTTATGTGGTCAGTAATAACTTTTATTCTTGTAAACATGTTTATGGACAGCTTGAAATGTGTTGTCGTATTAGTTCATTCTGTTTATGCATTTATTTTGAGCAACTGTAATCAAAACCCTCAGCACACTTACTATCATCTCTGTTAATTTTTAGTGCTACTTTGTAGAGTATGATTTTACTTTATTTATTTTTTGGTGCTGAGGATTGAGTGTGCCTGTACTAATAAACACGATGTGTTGCCAAGCTATAGTTCCAGCCTGGTTATATTGTCATTTTTAAGTTTTCTTTAGGTTTTGGTAGATAGACTTTTAGTAACAGAAAGTAAGATAGACTATGTTACTTTCTAGCCTTCTGTGGAGATTTTGAACTGAGTAACCATCATAGTAATGATGATAAGGACTTACGAAGCACTGTGTTTTAGGCCCTGCACAAAACTGTACGTAAGCACGGCAGCTCTTTTCCTTGCAGACATTTTGGAGGAAGTTAGGGTGGGATATTTGTGGCAGGACATCAGCGTGTATCATTTTTTTTGGAAACAGGACATCATCCTGCTGGAGGAGGAGACTTTGCATACTTCTTATTAGGGGGAGTGGGCCTTCAGCTCAGTAATGTTGCACCTTTGATATGGGGTTCCTCCACTTGGGTCCTCCAAGATACCTATTATCCATGCTTGTACAAAGGCCTCATGGGAAAAGATGCTCTGAATCTGTTCCCTTTCCATGTTTTGAAATTTCATTTAGTTTATATTTTGTATTTCTTGAGGAAAAAATAGCCTAGACCGGCATTGAATTCACTATGTAGTTAATGACCCAGAACTTCTGATCCTCCTGTCTCAACCTCTGAGTGTTGGGATTACAGTGCGTGCATTTATATTATAAAGGTGAGTACATATTCCTTTTGTAACTCACCAAAATTTGTTTTGAAATTATGATATTATATTAATTGTTAATTATATACTATTAAAAGTTGCTCCTAGCATCCTGGTTCTCCTGTCTGGTTCTCCCCACTTGATTGCCAGCCTCAGAGAGCAGAAGGCTCAGCGAGTAACACACGCTCGCCGTGCTCATTGTTTTCTATTGCTCTGCGAAAATACTGTGCACAAAAGCTACTTACAGAAAGGAGTTTATTTGGGCTTATGGTTCCAGAGGAAGAGTCCAGTATGGTAGGAGCAGCATGCCAGCAGGAGGCTGGAGCAGGAAGTTGAAAGATCACATCACTGCTTGTAGGAAGCAGTGAGCAGGAAGTGGGGTGGCTCTGTAGACCCTCTAGTGCCCATGCTGTGATTTACATCGTCTAGCAGCAGTGCCATCTCCTAAAGGTTCTGTAGCCCCCTGAACAGCACTGCCAGCCGGGTACCAAGTGTTCAAAGACGGAAGCCTATGGATGATCCTCATTCAAAAATGAATGCGGAAGGTCGTCCTGACCTCCACGCATGCACTGTGCCATGCCAGCCTGACCAGCACACTAATGATACATAAAACAACATGAGAAAGCACATCTCAGGTGGAAGATAGGTGAGGATTTTGAACATTAGGTGGCATTTCTGGTTGTTTGTATAGGTATTGTCTTCCTGAATTCGCAAAACCTTTCAAGAGATGAGATTCCTTAGCTCTGTTCCATGCTGGTTGTTGTGCCTCAGACATAAAGTAGTTGCTATCCATCAGGGCTTCAGTTCTTCACATGGACACAAAGGTTAAAGACTGAAGTACGGCAAGGGGGCCATCAGACTGAGTCTCACGGGCGCATCTTTCATGGCCGTGCGGATGGTGTGAACATTGCTCCTTTCTCTCCTGCCTTCTCCTCTCTCCTACGATGAGGATGAGGAAAAAGAAGCCGCATATTATCATTTGTTTGCATAAGTCACAACATTGCTAATTACCTAAACTGGGAAAATGCGGTGTTAAGTTGCAGAAACTTTAACTCACTGTAAAAGACCAGGTGGGGTTAGTTTCTTTTTTCTTCTCTCTCTCTCTCTCTCTCTCTCTCTCTCTCTCTCTCTCT
>LOJH01001715.1:20266-30445 GCA_001685095.1 Ellobius talpinus
CTCTCTCTCTCTCTCTCTCTCTCTCTCTGTCTCTGTCTCTGTCTCTGTCTCTCTTAACAACTTAGGTCAAGGATGCACATTAAAATGTCCGTGATGGTGGTGGTAACCTACATTTAGTTTGCACTACGATTAAATGGTTTTTCTCTTTAGTTCATCTTCAGTTTAAAAATTGAGTTTGGGTCTTGAGGTGACTCAGCAGGTAAAGGCATTTGTTTCTAGGCCTGATCGAAAGAGGTGGTCCCCACAGTAAAAGGAGAGGACTCACCCCTGAAGGTTGGCTTTGACTTTCATGGTCCCATGCCCTCTGCCGCTCCCCTCTCATCCCCAACACACAATAGACGTAATAATTTTTAAAGAAATTGTTGAAAATTTGAATTAACTAAAATGTTAACGTTTATTCAACTCATGCTTTCCATTAATGGATTTTTAATTAGATTTGCAATGAGTACTTTGAATCCTTAGGTTAGCAAGTATCTCGAGGGTACTTTATCTCAAATCTGTTAAATTAGGCCTCAAGAAAACAACCATCAGAAGACAGTATGGGGGTTCAGCTCAGGTGGGGGATATCCAAGGCACCCCCATGCAGTTCTGCTCAGGCAGGGACTAGGCATCCACAGGATAGCTGTGACCCTTAAGGCCCTAGCTGGCAGAAAGACATCCATGGGTCCACCCAAGGTGGGTCCCATCATGATGAGCAAATCATGGTGGAGAAATGAGAGACAGAGCGGAATGGTTCATGTGCTGTGGAGAGAGGCAGAAGGGAAGGAATAAAGGTGGTGAGGAATGGACAGATGTTGGCAGCCTGCTTGCCATGGGCAGCCATGGTGATGTTCAGGCAGGGCACTGCCAAGGGCCATGTATGGGTCCTTGGTCCTACCACAGCCAGGGCCTGTGTGGATGACTGTGACCTTTATTGCTGCCAAGGGCCACAAGGATGCCCAGTGACTGGGCTGCCATCCCTGGCCATGTAGGTGTCCAAAAGCTGTCCCCAGAGCCGTACTGATTTGGTTGGCCATGATGTTGTTCAGAGACCTGAGCTGCTCTGCCAGGGACCATGTCTGGGTCTGTCTCCCTACAGCAGCTGGGGTCTGTGCTAGTGTCCGTGACCCATGTTGCCACTGAAGGCCACGTGGAAGCCTCGAGCCTGGCCTGCAACCTGTGGCCTTGTTGAACCGTGCCCCCATCAGAGCCATGCTGGTCTGGGTGACCTGTGCTGCCACTTGGGGCCCTGGGCTACTGCCAGGGGCCCTGTCTGGATCCGTGGCCCTACTGTAGCCAGGATCTGAGTCAGCATCTGTGACTCCTGCTGCAGCAAAAGGCCATGTGGTTGCCCAGGGTCTGCTCAGCCACCAGGAACCATGTTGGTGCCCAAGGGCCATGCTGCAGCTGGAACCATACAGGTATGAGTAGCACCTGCTATTATTTGTTGCCATGATAACATCTGGGTCAGGGCTACAGCTACAGTCCATATCTGGGTCCGTGGCCCTATTGCAGCCAGGGTCTGTGTTGATGTTGGTGGCTCCTGTTGCCGTTGAGGTCCATGTTGACTCCAGGGGTCTGGGCCTCTACCTGAGGTCATGTTGGTGTCCAGAGCCCACTCTGCCACCGGGGCCATCTGAACTTATGGTGACATCCAGGCCTGGGCTCTTGTTGAGGGCCATGTCTGGGTCTGTGACCCTGTAGCCTCCAGGGTCTGGGTGAACATGCGTGGCTCCTGTTACCACTGAGGGCTGTGTGGATGCCCAGGGGCAGGTCAGCTACCTGAGTCCAGGATGCATGCAGATCTGAGTGGCCTGTGTAGCTATGTAATGCCATGGTGACGTCCAGGCCAGAGCTGCAGCTAAGGGCCATGTCCGGGTCTGTGACCTTACTGCAGCCAGGGTCTCTGTTGATGTCTGAGGCTCGGCCCCAGAGCCTCAGGTGCCCATCTGAGTGGTGTGCACTGCCACCTGGGGCAGTGGTGACATCCAGACCCAGTTGCAGCGAGGACCATGTCTGGGTCCATGGTCCCACCACAGTGGGACCTGTGCCAAAGTCTAAGTCTTATAATGCCACTGAAGGTTACACATTACACAGAAACCCAGGGTTGGGGCCGCAGCCTGAGGCTTTGGTGGCGTCTGGGGCCATGCTGCCACCAGACCCATCCCAACCTGCATGACCAGTGTTTCCACCTGGAGCCCAAACTGCTGCCGAGGGCCTTATCTGCATTCCTGGTCTTGTTGCAGCTGGGTTCTGTGTTGATATCTGTGGCCTGTGTCACCTCAGGGGGCCATAGAAACCATGCGTGATGAAATCAGAGATCCATCCTGAGGCAACCCCGCCCTCGCAGGCCAGGGAAAGCTGGTCCTGTCTTTCACTGAATACTGCAGCAAGAGAGCTGGCCCTGACCCTCTTAGGAGAGCTGACCCCTACTCTCAGGGGCAATAGCCCACCCCTCACCACAGGGAGAGCTGGCCTCTTCTCACAGGGGTGATAGCCCCACCCCTCACCACAGGGAGAGCTGGCCCTGATGGCAGGGGTAAGGGAGCTCGGCCCCCCCCCCTTACCTGAGGTCTGAAATGACCAGCTTGCCTATCACCCAGGTCCACAGCCGGGCCTTGGGTTGGCCCACCCTAACGTCTGCCCCATCTAGGACCTGCTGGAGCTTGTGAAGGGACTGGTCCTGTGGAACAGTACCAACAGGATCTCTATGACTTGGGGTAGTCCAGAGGAGTTCTAGTGAGGATCCAGGGATAGTGGTGGACCAGAAACCAGACCAGTGACTCTTTTCGATGAGCATTTGCTAGTAAAGCTGATGGACACACTGAGCTATGTGTCACACTGAGACCTCCAGAGCCACCAGGACAGATGAAGAGGTGTTGGAGAGGCAGGAAAGATAGAGAAGCCAAGAGTTGGTCTTGTTTTTTTTGTTTATTTGGGTTTTTTTTTGTTGTTCTTTTTGTTTGTTTGATTGTCTTGTTTTGATTTTTTTTAAATTTTCTTTTGAGGATAATGCTGCACGGGTGAGGGGAGGATGTGGAGAGACCCAGAAGTGAGTGGAATTAGGGTTCATGATGCGAAATTCCCAAAGAATCAATGAGAAATATATATTACTAAAAAGAAGCTGGGTGGGCTGGACGTTGGTGGCACATGCCTTTAATCCCAGCATTTGGGAGGCAGAGGCAGGTGGATCTCTGTGAGTTAGAGGCCAGCCTGATCTATAAGAGCTAGTTCCAGGGCTACAGAGAAAACCTGTCTCGAAAAAACAAAAAAACAAAAACAAAAAAACAAACAAAAAAAGAAAAAGACAGTATGGGGAAGAGAGTCTCACTCAGTCATAGTGTGCTTGCTAGCATGTGTGAGGCCCTGGCTTTGGTCTCCCACGCTGCAAAAACAAAACAACAACAAAAAGAATGTCTGTTGGTGATAATAAGCTGGCATTTCATAGTTGCTAGAAAGCCCCTGAAGCATATTGGTCAAATGAGTAAGTTATAAACATTCTCTGTGCTCAAGAAAGGAATGTGGTTTTGAGAGAGACTTTGGGTTCTGTAAAATAAGATATGCTTGCGAGTTGAGCTTCTCTTTAGTTCTTTCTACCTAAAATGTTTCTGGCTGGTGAGTTCTGAAGTAGTGAGTTGGTGGGAGCCTCGGGCTGAGTTAAATGGACAGCTGACATGGAGAAGCAGGGAGCAGAAGTTAGAAACGGAGCCAGGGCTGGGGTTCTTTCTCCCAGGAGCTCTGTGTTTGCAGGCTGGCCTGTGAAGGTCCAGGTGGCTGTGGCAGTGACTGCCTGTAGCAGGATATTGTTTTCCCGCCTCAAGGCTGGGTTGCCTAAGACTCCCAGGCTTTAACTCTGACATCTGCTAGCGATATCAGTTTGCTAAAGCTTTTGTAGCTTTGTTTCCCTTTCTCTAAAACAAGGGTTCTATAGTGCTTCGGTGGAGTGTGAGGTTTAGTACGTATAAAAAACAGTGCCTACGGAAGCTTGTGGTTGGCAGTAAATATCAGAGTTCACTTGTGAGAGCTTCATGGAAGTAGAATGAGTTTAAAACTGTACTTAGAAAGGGAACCCTCTGCCTAATATACAGGCCAAAGATTAGGAAAAAACGGCAAATGTCCAATAGCACTTCTATATAGATGATGTTATAGTAAAATACTCAGCCAAGAAGAAGGTTCATAATAATGGATTCTTCTCAGAAAAATGTTATCTGTGCAACCTGGAAGACTTCATTCTGAAATGTCCAATATTTACCCTTAGTTACTTCATTATTTCACTGTTTATTTACTCTTGCTGTGCTCTATGGTCATATATATTTAAATGTCTTTATTTGTGTGTCGTGCATGTGTGTAGCATGTGCATGCCATGGCGTATGTGTGGGAGGTCAAAGGACAACAGTAGGCACCTGTACTCTCCTTCCATTGTGCGCCACCAGGCTTGAGGGGAGCGCCTCTACCCACCGAGCCACCTCAGCAGCCCACAGAAATGTCTGAACTCGGGCAGGGGAGCACACGGAGACAGGGGAACGGTACAGAGACTCCAGTCCCCTTTGTCCTGAGTTGGTGACCCAATGAAAGTCCCTTGTGCTAGGCTGTCCTTTCCCAGCTGTGGACGTGGTGCAGGCTGCCGTGCCTCAAGAATGAGAAGTTGTCTTCCAGCAAACAAGTGGTTGTGGGGCTTCAGGAAAGAGCCATGCTGCGAGGTTACTGAATGGTGGGCCTTTTGGGCTGTTGCTCAGGAGTCCAAGCTAACTGCAGCCAGCGGGGCCAGGGTTCAGTGAACCGCTCCCAGGCTTGTCCGGTGTCTCTTGGTTCCGTCTGAGGAGGTGTGAAGGGTCTGGGGAGAATAGTTGCTGTCTCCAGGAGAAGCATGGAGCTGTTTTAGAGGTTACCAGGGGTATGACTGTACCCTGCATTCGGAAGGTGTGTCAGCTGTAGATGCAGAGCAATCTGAAGGTAATTCCTAGAGCGCAGCCAGGCTGTGAAGTCCCCTGCTAGCTGCCCTCCAGGGAGTGGAACCAAATCACAAAGTTTAAGACAGCTCCATTTCTAATCAGACATCAAACCAGATTAGACTGGATTTAGTGGATAATAATTCTTTAGAAGTGGCTTACATTATACTTGCCACAAATGTTACCTGAGAAACTTGCCCTAAAGTATAGGGAAAAACAAGTCCCAAACATTTTTTTTAACAATCTTATTTTGCATACAAATCCCAATTCCCTTTCCCTCCTGTCCCAACTCCTCCCACTTTCTCCCCACCCCACCCCCATCCACTCCTCAGAGTGGGTGAGGCCTCTCTTGAGGAGTCATCAAAGTCTGTCACTTGAGGCAAGACCACGGTCCTCCCCACTGTATCTAGGCTGAGCAAGGTCTCCCTCCATAGGGAATGGGCTCCAAAGAGCCAGATCATGCACTAGGCACAAATCCTGGTTCCACTGCTAGTGCCCCACGGACTGCCCATGCCACCACACAACTGTCACCCACATTCAGAGTGCCTAGTTCAGTCTTATGCTGGTTCCCCAGCTGTTGGTCTAGGGTCACTCAGCTCCCATTAGCTCTAGTCAGCTGTTTCTGTGAGTATCCCCTTCATGGTCTTGGCCCCCTTGCTCATAACAAGTTCCAAACATTTTAAATCCCTGAATATTTGAACTAAATTCAAACAATAGATAAGTAAGGGCAGTTCTTTACAGTGGGAGAGGGAGGCACACTGAGAATAAGGAAACTTGTCTTTCAATAATAACTCTTACCTCTGTATTATTCGGTGATTTGGTAGTGGACACCCCTTCCCCAGCCATACACTTAGCCTAAGCTAGTCCCCTCTGAAGAGGTCACAACAAATATTGTTGAACCCAGTCCCGTTGGTTCTGATAGTCAGTCCGTGTTCATGAAGACATTTTCTAAAGGACCGTCTTGGAATGGGGCCCTGGGGAAGGTTCCCCTTGCCTCTGAAAGACAGCAGTGAGAGCATGGTGCTAAGGGCAGGCAGGGTACAGGGACTTGAAACTGCCCGGGACTTCCCCTTACTTAACTTGTTCTTGGTTAGGCCTCCTGCGGCTTCAGGCGGTAAACACTGGTTACATCTGTGTTTTAGGTACTTCTCCTGGCCTTAGAGACACATCCCTCAGAAACCTGTGACTTTAACCCAGTTTGAAATATTCCGTCCCTAGAACCATTTATGGAGAGAGTGAATTTGATCAAGTTATGCTCCGTTCATCTTTTCAAAGGTATTTTTGCAGTCTACATTTCTGGCAGGGCACTTCCCACACTGGAGTTTAACTCTGGTAGGTGCTGTCTGTTGGTGCTGAGAAGCTATTGATCAAATTCACAGATAGAACAGGATGAGGGCTAGTCATCTTATATGCTGTTTGGAGCTGTGAACCTCCCAGATCCTGAATTTCTGGTAACCAACTTGTAATGTTTGCAGTTGCTCTGAGACTTTCAGAAGTTTCTGGTGGCAGGGGGATGGTTTCTGGTGTGTTTGGCTGGGGCGTGGCTATCAGTTGAGGATCCCTATATAAACTGCCCCTGGACACAATAAGGGGGGCATTCTGGCATCAAGGATGACCTATGTCTCTGTGAGTCTTTGTGTGTTTCAATCTCCAGCCCCTTGCCCGGTTCACGAACTGTATGGTAGCGCATAGAGCGCAGAACGGGTGTGGTGCGCTACAATATGCTGTAGTCTTTCCCGCTCTATATTGTTTTGTCTCTGTAAATGCATTTCAAAATGCAGAAATACTGTGTCTTCTCCCTTTTAAATCAATGAGCATTTAAACAGTAAAGTTGAAAGGTTTGTACATTGACCATCCAAATAGGTTTATGTCTCCCGGTTCAGCTCTTACAGGTCTCCTTAAAACTTTTGAGAGCAGAAGCCATTGTGTGAGCAGCTTGACATTCTGATCCACCAGGTTCTCAGCGTAGCTCCATTTTGATTGCCTGTCTGCTGCTAGTGTGGAGGAGGCCTGTGGGCACGGAGGCAGAGTGGAAACGGCAGCGCCTGCTTTATCACACACACCTCTCTGAAGGCCCTGGGCAGCCTGGGCCGCTGTGGAGGCGTCCTGTGCTGGATGACCCATTGCCTGTAGTCCTCCATCTTCTCCTCTGGGGCCAAGAGGCTCGAGGGGCCTCTGCTGGCCATGAGCTGGGCACAAGGCGGCAGCGGCCGTCCTGCGGTCAGGAGGCTGACCAGCAGGCTTCTGCTGTCTTCCCCTTGAGCCAGTCTCACTGATTAATATGTTCCTGCAGTATGTGATTTTCATAGCTTGGTTTACAAAAATAGATTCTGCAAGGTGCTAGGAAGGAGGCTACCCGTTCTATTGCACGGTATTTATGGTTAGTTGTACTACATGGGGGTGTAGGGGCAGGAGGGCCCAGCAAATGTGTCCTCCATTTGTAGTCTATAGTATGAAAGGTGAAGAGAGCTCCTCTGGTCCTTGAGGCCCCAGGGTGTCCTCACTCTGAGCAAAGCTGGACTTGCTTCCTCTTTGTCTCCAGCCTTTTCTACACTAGTAGGCTTGGAACCCAGGCCTGAGGGACAGAGAACAAAGTTTATGTGCCCTTTGCCAAAGGCCTACCTTGTTCAGACCTACCTCACTGCAGGTGTATACCAACTCAAAGGCCCTTAAGGGAAGAGAGGCCCTGTACAGTTTAAGAGGTGTGCATTTGCAGTGTGGGAACCCAGAGCCCAGTGGTGATAGGTAGTGCTCCCCAGCCAGGTTCCCCAGCTGGTGCTTCACAGCCGTTGCTCCCCAGCCAGCTCCCCAACCGGTACTCCCCAGCAGAGCTCCAGAGTTAGTGCTGGTTCTGCTGTGTTTCTCCTGAGTGGAGTCTGACATGCAGAACTTGGACAACCTTTTATTTTCTAAAACCTCATTCTGGCTGATCCTGACACAGCTCACTTTTCTCTCTTCTCTTAGAATTTCCGGGTGGGCTAGGCCTGAACCCACTATTCAAGGATTCTGAGGCTGCACCCTGTGTCTTATGAGCATCACCGTAGGCAGGGAACTCCTTGCAGGGAGTATTGCTCAGCTGTCAACCTCCAGAGCTCATACTCCATCTGGTGGATTTGGATAGTGCCCAGCATCTCTGCCCGTGGCTACTGACCTGCAGTAGCACTAGATGCAGCTCTAGCAAGGCTTTGGCACATTCTGTAATGTCAGTTTTGCCAGTAATCCTCTCCTTGTCAGTGAAGGTGTAAGTCTCTCTATTGATTGGCTGTCAGCTTCTGCTGGACCCCTCTGTATGACGGGAAAGTTACTGCCACTATTGTGGTTTGGATGAGATATGTCCCCCGTAGTCTCTGACATTTAAGTAATTGGTCCCCAGTTGATGATGCTGTTTGGGGAGGCTTACGAGGTGTGGTCTTGCTGGAGGAAATATGTCTGTCCCTAGAGGCAGGCTCTGGAGCTGAAGACTCAGCCATTTCCAGTTCACTCTGTGCTGCTGCTTGCAGTTCTGGATGTCAGCCCTCAGCTTCCCACGTCTGCAGCCAAGCCTTTCCTCTGCCGGCTGGGGTTCTGATCCTGGGCAGCGCGGCTCTGGGACTGGCTCTCCCTTCTGAGCCTCTCACTGGCACTGTGTTCTGGGAGTCAGACTCACATCTGCCGACTTGGGCTTCCACCTCTGGCTACAGTCTCTGCCAAAGGGCACTCTCTTCCCTGCCAGAGGGCTTACCGTGCTGTGCTCATTTGAACAGTTACCAAATGTTGGTTGGTTTTATCGTCTTCTTAACTTTTCCACACTAAACTTTCCCTCTCTTTACCCGCTAATGTTTGTTTGGTTAAAAACTGTTTTTCCCCCCAGTGGAAATTTTGCCAGAAGTGTTAGTGGCAGGGTTGTGGTGGCAACAGTGCCATGTGTTGTGGACGCGTTCCTTTTCTTTCTTTTTTTTTTGGTTTGGGTGTTATTTATTATAATGAAACCTGAAACTTCCTTGGAGCCTCCGGCTGCCTCTTTCTTGTACTGCTTTTTTAAAAATTAAAATTGCATTCTATTTATTTATTTTGGATGGGCGTGTAAGTATGTGGGCGTAACTGCCATGGTGTACCCATGGAGGACAGAGGACTTGTAGGATCAAGTCTCTTCTTCACCATGTGGATTACTGGGGCTCCGTTCAGTTCCTCAGGCGTGATAAGGCAAGCACCCTTACCAAAGAGTCCATATTCTCTGTCTCATGTTTTTATGGCCAAACAAACTAAAGAACACCCAGCAGGCATACTAATTGCAGGTCTTCTTTTTTATCCCCTCCCTTCCTCCCTCCCTCCCTCCACAGAATAAGTGCTCCTTATAATATATTCTTGGGTAATTGAATGCATTATAAAAATAAGTGTTTGCATCAGGTGTGGCAATGCACACTTTAATCCTGGCACTTGGGAGGCAGAGGCAGAGACAGGCAAATCTCTGTGAGATGTAGGGTAGCCTTGTGTACATAGTGAGTTCTGGGATCATCACAGCTACATAGTGAGATCCATTCTCAAGAAGGCAACAATGAAATATATATGTGCATTTGGTCTCATTAAAGTTTTATATTATTGCCTTCGCAGTATCTTAGCCTGTTGAGACCAGAGAAACACACACACACTCACACACACACACACACACAGTTTTTGTTTGTTTTCCATCGTGGGAAAATTGATGCAGAATGACCAGTGCCTTAGTTTCCTTTCTCTCCCCACATCCTATTTAATGGCAGGACAGATTTTAAAAGAAAAGACCTCTTCACTGAAGAAGCAGTTAATAGGAAATTTTCAGAGAACTCCTGGTGATGGAAAGTGGATGCAGAGGCTAAGGGATACAACTCGGAGGTAGAGAAGTTTCCTATCATGCTTAGGGACCAGGTCCTTCCTGTTGTGCCCCATCCTACCCCAGCCCCCAAAAATGTGTGGGTGGAGACAGAAACTTATGAGGGGAGCAGAGAGAAGGCTGTGGCACTTCACTAGTTATTTGATATTCATACAGTGCATTGAAAGACTCCCCTTTAGTATATGGTGGTACCAGGCGAGGATGAAGAGAACGTTCTCAAAGTGTGGGGTGTGTGTTTAATGGGGACGGGTCATGAGACTTACAGTGTCCACCTCACAGGGGATTTGCAATGACTAAGGTTAAAAAAAGTCTATTAATCCCCTATTGTATTTTCTGGCCCATGGTAAGGACTTGCAGTGTGTGTGTGTGTGTGTGTGTGTGTGTGTGTGTGTGTGTGTGTGT
>LOJH01001715.1:30463-40819 GCA_001685095.1 Ellobius talpinus
TGTGTGTGTGTGTGTGTGTGTGTGTGTGTGTGTGTGTGTGTGTATGTGTGTGCTATTGGAACTGCACCTGCTGCTTTTACTGTCACTGTGTGGCTTTGGTGTTAGTGAAGTGTGTCGTTGAGGTTTGGGGTCAGCTTTATGCGACAGCACAGTGGCAGAGACACCGCTGAAGTTCACTGCTGTGCTCGTTACTGGTTCTGAGAGCGGCAGGCAGGCAGGAATCCTGGGATGGAATAGTGGTCATCAGTGTTGCAGATTCTTCCATCTTGAAGTCTTTGATAGCATTTAGCTTAGGGATTATGTTCAGGTCCCTTCCAGGAAGGAGGAAAGAGCTGACATAGGACTTTTACCATTTTCCAGAGAGTAGCCCCAGTGAGAGTGGGTGGGGGAGAGAGAGAAAGCAGAAGCTAGTGGGGGAGAGCATACATATGAATGTGTGCTTGTGTATGATTTCCTAACAGTCGTATGGTTGTATCTCACATCCACAGTAAGCTAGAAGAGGAGCTATCCTTCTGCTATGTGTCTACTTAGAAATCTCTTCCTAAACCTGGACATACTGGCTCATGCTCAAGAGCCAGAGACAGGAGGATTGCTACAAGTTTGATACCAGCTGGGGCAACATGATTCTGCCCAAAAGTAAAAGGCTGGGCAGCACTCAGAAGGCTGGGGCAGGCAAAGCTTTGGTTTGAAGACAGCTGAGGTATATAGTAAGTTCCAGGGTAGCCTTTGCTACTGAGATGGGAGACTGGCTCAAAAACCAAAACAGGACAAAAACAAAGCCGGCGAGCATCTCTTTGTGCCAGCGATGTGAAGGGAAAGCTGGCTGGGTTTGGTACCCAGCATCCTCTTTGTCAGGAGTGAGCCTTATCATCCACACTCCTGATTTACACTTACAGAACGCTAATTATTTAGGTCCAAACACCAAGGACCATTGGCTTTTTACTTACATTTTTGTTGACAAAAGATTATTATGCATTAAATTTGGCCTTAAACCACCAAAGCTTTTTTATATTCAGCTAATACACATTTAGAAGGGTTCTGTTGAAAGGCTGAGCTCAATCTTACTCAATCTTCCAGAGATAACTGGAAGTGACTGAGTTTGCCTTGGGAGTCCCAGCATCCGGCATGGAGGTAATTCATATGGCTTTGGGAGTGCCGCCAACTTCTGGTACCATAGCTTGTTCGAAGCCTACTGAGGAGTGCTGTGAATCTGATTGGCGCTTCTGGAAAATCCCCGTCTTCAGTTTTTACATCATTCTCTTCTGCCAACAGGATAAGTGAAGGTCCAAGACTCCATTCCTAGATGTGGCCTTTCTAGAAACCAATGCCTCTTTTTGCTGACTGTTTTTCCCCCTTTCTTGATTCCTGTTTATCCTGACTATGTTTATTTTTGCTGACCTAAATACTTGAGATCTATTTTTAAATGCAAAACTCAAGATGCCTGGAGGCTAATCTTAATATAAAATGTGCAGGAGAACAGAGAAACAGAATTGTAGTTTCTCACGTGTAGCTGGGAGAGCCTTTGCTCATTCGGGAAATTTTGTAAGAACCTTACCACTTAGCAGGTGTGTGTGCACTGTTCCTCATGGCCGTAAATTCTTGTCTCATTCACCTTTTCTCTTACTCCTCATGGCCGTAAATTCTTGTCTCATTCACCTTTTTTTCTTACTCATCTTCAGAGTGGAGGGGATTTTCTCATTTCAGAAATTCCTTTTTTTTAAAAAAAATTCTTTCTTGTCTCTGGGTTACAACATGGTTTTAAAATTGCCTGCAAACCAGGACAGGATGAACAGCATTAGCATAGAACCTGCTACAGTTAATTTGCATAAAGCCAGGGGCCTGGGAAGGTGGCTCAGTAGATAAGCCATTGAAGCCTGGGAACTAGAGTTCAGATCTCCAGAACCCCTGTGTAAAAACTGGGTGGGTGTGGTGGCTGCCAGGAATCCCCAAGCCCAGAGGCAGAGGGGGAATACCTGTGCAAGCCAGCCAGCTAGACTAGCTGGAATAGTGAGCTCTGACTTTGAGGGAATACCTGTGCAAGCCAGCCAGCTAGACTAGCTGGAATAGTGAGCTCTGACTTTCAGCTATGCCTCAGGAATTGAAGTGTTCAGTGACAGGGGAAAACTCTCACAGTAAGTCTCAGGGCTTCCATGTGCATGCATGCACATGTGCATATGCCCATGTCCATACTAGCATGCAGCTCATCACACACACATGAAATGAAAAACAATTTAAGCAAAATGAATAAGCTGCTTATGAGTTACTAACATTTTTAAATTAATAATTATTTATAATGAGTTCTATACAGAGCACCTTAGCTTTGGGAAACCTGCTGGATGGACTATGCTGGGTGGGAAGAACTGTCATTAAGAGAAAGCAGTAGGTATATAGTAGATTAATTCTTCAGTTCTCCTTTGTGCCTGGGGCTGGTTAGGAGGACACAGGAAGGGGCCCTGCAGTGTGCTTGAATGTGCTTTCAGGCTAGAGGTTTTACTTCAAGCAAAGCAAGGCTAAAGTCTTTTTCTTGGTAACCTTACTGCAGGAATGTACTAACTGCCATTCTGGTTGTGGATTTGCTTTGGAAATGACTAAGGATCAGGAAAAACAGGCTTATGTTAAGTAAAAATCATAGCTGAGGCAATTTAAAACTTATTATTCTGTTTTTTCCACCATATAGTGAAACCCTTGCTTTTAATCATAGTAAAACACAAAATGCCTTTTTTCCCTCAACAAAAGAAATAGCAGCCTATTCAAATGGTAATTATTTTGCTCATTGGCTAGGCTAAGTTGTAATTTAGATTTCCTTTTTTTTTTTTGAGATGGGGTTTCTCTCTGTAACAACCCAGGCTGGCCTGAATTCACTTTGTAGATCAGACTGGCCTCCAATAGGTTTTCTTAAATGATTTTCCCCCCATTAGCTGCAGAAACAGCAAAATACTGTACGTCTCTTTAGTAGGTTTTGAGACTTGCTTCACAAGAACCTTCTTCTCTTCTAGTGCAATGTAGGCTGCATGAAGGGCAGAATCCTTGGCTTTTTCACAGGATCTCATTTGCAGCAGGCGACATGCCAAGGATGGGTACCTGCACCTGAATCCCAATTTGTTTTTCCAGAGTGACCAGCCTTCAAGAGCCTGTCTTGAAATAGTCACATTCTGAAATATTGGGCCTCAGGATTTAGATATGTCTTTTAAGGGAAAGCAGTTTACCCCTTAACAAGACTGAAGGGGAAAAGAACATTGTTGCGACTCTGTTGGCCTTCTTATTTTCTACAGAGGTGCATTCTAGGTCTTCTGCACATTGCATAAGACAGAATTAAATTTATTCTCCACCTAAAATGTCTTGTGCAGAGAAACAAGCAGAATCAGAAAATAGGAGGTAGTGCCATATCTGAATGGGGGGCTACTCAGTAAATGCAGAACAGGACTTGAGCAGTGCTAGGACCTGTTGGAAGTCTGGAAAAGTATGGGAAGTGCCCAGGCTCACTGGGTGAAGAGTGCTGGGCAGAGCAGAGGGCCAAGCATGGGTATGTTGTTCTAGATTTTGATAGCTTGACTTCTTTCCTGTGAAATTGAAACCTTTCTGTGATGTCAAAAAAGATCAGAAAGTGTTTTTTAAGTAGAAGACAGAGAAGAACAATTTACGTATTGGTAGAGCTAGAGAGAGAAAAACCAAAGAGTAGGTGCGGCACTATGCCAACCACGTGTTCCCAAAGGCAAGGCCGTCTACTTTTGGAAGAACCCACCAGCATCTTGGAAAGATTGTCACCTCTCAGATACAGTTCTGTAAAATATGAGATTTCAAAGATAAAAAAATGCCTTTTCAAAGACTACCGTAAAGAAATTGAATACTTAGCTGGGCGGTGGTGGCACATGTTAGGTTCGCAGCTGATTTCAGGTGCCCTATTCTGATCTTGCTAACTGGAATCTGATCCGTCGGGAAAGGGAGTGCAGTGTTGGTTCTGCCGAAGGCTTGGTTTCCACTTGGAAGCCCGTCTTAGGAAATGGAATGGTATGAAAACACTATTCCCATGAGTGCTTATTCTCATGGTACTGGTGATGGGATCCAGGGCTTCTGTGCTAAGCATGTGCTTTACCACCAGACAGCATGTATGTGAAACAGTTGACTTTAGAGTTTGGGTAATTTAGAAAGACTTTATCTTTTTCTGGGCCATCTCTGTGTGCCTCTGAACTCAAGGTCTGTCATTCTTTCCGTTGACTGAGAGCCGTGGCTGCGAGCTGGAGATATTTGGAGACTCTTCAAGGCAGACTCAAGTATCCATCATTTGAAGGAACCATAGTAGACACCTAGACTTTGGGTGGTCTTAATCTTAAACTGGTCCATTGAAAAGATGCCTATGGCCCAGGGGCCTACTGTTCATTCACCACCTTAAGGAAGCGTACTTCCAGCTTGCCTCTAGTTGCCAGGGTGCAGGAAGAGGGATCCTTGCCCTATTCTGCAGCTGCCCAGAAGTGAGCGACTCTAATGACTGTGGAAAGGAAACTTTTGCCAATAAGTTTTTCACTCTCTGTTTTCCAAAGCAGTGAAAATGACTTACTTGATTGGTCAGATGATTTGTAGACACCTGTGGATGCGTTTTGCTTGAGGAAAATGCCCACTCCCCTTGGCATCTGCCTAGGCTCACATCTCTAAGAACAGTGGAATTCTGGATCTGATCTCAGCCCTACCACTAACCAGTTTCTCCTGAGAATGACCAAACTGGAAGGTACCGTCTGCTTCACTACAGTGCACATTTCCAGCAAAATCTTGTCTGATTGTGATGGTAATATGCCCAAATTTCATAGTTTACAGATCTTTATTGCAGAGAATATAGGGAAGACTTTAGCACAGAAGTCATAGTATGGAGGACCGCGGAAAGTAAGCAGAAAGAAGTCAAGGCGAGCGCCTGAGGTACCATTCCCAGCTGGTAACGGGCTCTTCAGTTGATTTCTCTGAAAAGATGGTGTGTGCGAAATGGCTGTGGCATTCCCACCAGAGTGGATGCTTTAACTCAGAATTTACAGTACTCCAGGAAGTGTATTCTTTGCAGCAATAAAGATAAGGACAATGTGGTGTTTAGAATGTTAACTTAAGAATGTGTGAAGGAATTCAGAGGTCCCTCCTTCCCCATTGTTAGAGACAAAATTGTTGTGAGGAACCTTGACTAAGGCAGGGGAAGGAAGAAGCTGCTGAGCATGTATGTGTATTTTCCTTAGTTAAAAGGCTCTAACTTTTTTTTTTTAAATTAAGACAGGGTTTCTCTGGGTAGCCTTGTCTGTCTTGTAACTTACTCTATAGACCTGTCTGGCCTTGAACTCAGAGATCCACCTGTCTCTGCCTCCTGAGTGCTGGGATTAAAGACGTGAGCCATCAAAGTCTGGCCTCTAACAGTTGTTCTTAATAAACAAGGGCTAATTGCCTACCCTTGAATGGATCTGAAAGGTTTGCTCTTCTTAAGATCATTTGTTTTTATTGACCCATACTCATTTTGGGCATTCCTCCAGCCCATTCTTGACATCTGGAAGTCTTCTGCCTTGATCTTCATCTATTTTACAAAGGACATTCTCTTAGGCCAGGCAGGCATGGTGGTGCCCATCTTGAATCCCAGCAACTGGGAGGCAGAGGCACGCTAATCTCTGCATTAAGGACAGCGGGTCCGCATGGTTATTTTAGAGATGCAGGCTGTTGGTGTCATCAGAGATGCTGATTTGCTTTAGCTCGCGTGTACCATTCCTCATCTTTTGCTGGTTCTCTTCTCATCTGCTGCTTTGGAGTGTCACAGAGTCTAGAGAGAGTGCTGCCGGTGGGCAAAGGGAAGTACTAGCTAGATTCCAGGGCTGGGCTAGTAGTGGCCAGGGTATTGCTAGCAGGCTGCACGTTTTTTCCAGTCTGGTGTTAGTGTTTGCCTAAGGGGAAGAAAGTCATGTTTGCATTTTCAGAGTATCTTTGCATATTGCCTAGAGAAGGCAGTGAGACCTGACCTATGATAAGCCTGTTTGTGTTGGCTCAGGGCCCCTACTGAGTAGGATAGTAGTTTCCTTTGATGATTTTGTCCTTGGTAGTTTTGAAAAGGCAACCCAAAGATTTTAATCAAATGAGCAGGCTCGGGTTGAACTAGAGTGGAGGGGTTAGTTGGCTGTTCCAGCCCTGGGGCAGACTAGGTGTTCAGGAAGTAGGCGGAGTCGTCTCCCTCCTCTGCTGCATCCCCTGGCTTCCACCTCAGGGATATTTGGATGTTTGCAGACATTGCCATAACATGAAGATATTTAATGGTAAGTGTGACTCTTGACAGTCTTGGCCTTCGTGCAGAGGTGTCCTCCTGCTTACCCTTAGCGACTGTTCCTCTGCCCCCACCTGGACTGTGGCCAGACTCCAGAAGAAAAACTTGGTGGTGATGTGATGCCTCAGGAAAAGACAGTCTAAACATCAGAAAGAATTGAGGACACCCTTGTGAGAACTAACATGCCCTTAGGAGTGTTAGCAAAATGTGACCGCCACCTGCCTGTCACACCACACTAGCAAACAGTTTGACAAGAATTGAGGTGAAAATGCTCGTCTTTGTTCATTCTTTGTTCCTGTGACAACTTAGAGCATCACCGGGATTATAGCAGTTTATTGAATTTGAAATGCTTACTCTCATAACTTGTTTTTAAGGTAAATGCTAGGATCAGCCTGTCTCTGCAGCTGGTTCTGCTCTTTCTCTGCCTGCTGTACAGCTGGGATCGAACTCGGGTCCTTGTGCATGCTAGGCAAATGCTGTACTCCAGGCCTCATTTTTTTCACCCCAACTGTTGTGGACTTTTAGGTTGATTTTTTTAAGCAGCTATTTTTTGATAAATCGTTTTCCCCAGATGCCGCACTGCATAGGCTTCAAGTCATTTACTTTGGTTTGAATTCTCACTTAGCCTCTTGCCCTGTGTGCCCTTGGCCGAGTATCTGCTAGCTTTGATCTCCTCCAGCAAATTGAGGTTTATGGTCCCTTTTCTGGAGGCTGTTTTACCAGAGCTGAGTAGTACTCCCTGGCAGTTACAGAGGCTTTCATGACTTACTTGCTGTGCTCCTCTGGGACCTCAGCTGTGGTTCATTTGTGTGTGTGAGTGTGTCTTTTCAAGTGATGAGAAACCAATCAAGGCCCTGTTTGGATTTCCAAAATAGAAAGTTCTTTTTCCTTTTATTATAAATGTTACAATCATAATAGTTTTGTTGTTATTATTGTTGTTTGTTTGTTTTTGTTTTGTTTTCCTGAGACACTGGGTGGCCCCAAATTCTTAGGCTGTCTTCTTTCCTCTGACTCCCAAGGTGCTGGGATTATAGACATGTGCCAACTTGTTTGGTTCCATAGTGTTTAACAGGTAATTATTGAGTCCTTGGTTTTTCTTATTCTTTAAACTTTGACAAACATTCTCTTGTTTTACCATTCCGCTAAAACCAGGAGCTGGGCACTATTAAGGCCGGTAGCACTGCTGCTGCTCTTGCTTTGGTCTTTTGTTTTGAGACAGGGTCTTGTTGTGTAGTTCAAGTTGGCCTTGAACTTGTGGTCTTCTGTCGGCCTCTTGACTCTGGCTTTTCCTTGTTTTATAGTGAGATGCTGAAGTTAGTGTTTACTCAAGCATGCTTAGCAGTAAGTTTTAGAAAGCATTGTAAAATGTAAATTAAACCAAAGCTTCAAAAAAATACACAAACAACCACTGAAGTTTTAAAAAACTTTTACTGACTGTGTGTGTGTGTGTATGTGCTATGTGCTATAGCATCCATGTGTAGGTCAGAGGACAATTTACAGGAGTCAATTTTCTCGATCCACCGTGTGAGTTCTGAGGGCTAAATTCAGGCAGTCAGACTTGGTAGCAAATAGCTTTACCCACTGAGCCACCTTGCCGTCTCATGACTCAATTCTTTACAAATAATAGCTTTATTTATGTTTTAATTTTGCAGCGTTTGGTATGAAAAGCAGGACTGTGTATTCTATGCAAGTGCCTCACTACCGAGCGGCATGCACGGGCCTGGGGTTTCCTTTCATTGTTTAAATATTATTTCATTGTTTTATGTGTCATGTAGGCCTGAGTGTGTGTTTGTGCACCGTGTGTGTGTGCATCCTCAGACGCCAGAAGAGGGTCTCAAATCCCTTGGAACTGAAGTTAGAGGCAGTTGTGAGCCCCTGATGAACCCAGGTCCTCTGCAGGAGCAGCAAGTGCTCTCAATCCCTGAGCTATTGCTCCGACCCCTAATAATTTCTAAAACCCTTCACAGTTGCACAGTCACCCCAGTTCTCTAGTTTTAGGAACATTTCATCACTTGGGATGGGGGCGTGGCTCAGCTGGCACAGTGTTCGCCTGGCATACGTGAGGCCCTGGGCTGAATCTCCAGCATCAGCCTGTAATCGCAATACTCAGGAGAGCGAAGCAAGAGGATTAGGAACTCGTCATTCACTGTATGGGGGTTCAAGACCAGCCTGGATGAGAGACTTTGTGGATAAAATAAAATTTTTATTACTTCATTGAAAACAAACAGACCCCCCAAACCAGTCATTTGCACTACTCTTCCTCCCTTCCGTCCCTGGCAGCCGTTAAACCAGCTTCTGTCTTCGTAGACTTGCCTGTTCTAAGCATTTCATAAAAGTGGAGTCATGTGATCTGTGTTCCCCCTTAGACTACTTTCATTTAAGCCTTCTGGAATTCATTCACATTGTGGTCTATGTCAATATCCATTGTATGGGTTCACCACACTTTGTTGATTGTCAGTTGATTCACGTATCAATTATTTCCCATTTGGGGCTATTATAATAGTGTTAGGAGAACACATGAGAATGTTGTTTTGGTGGCAACATGTTTTTCCTTTTGTTGAGGATATAGACAAGAGTGGAGTGTCTAGTTTGTGTGGTAACTCTGTAGAAGACATTTTGAGTAACTGCCAAACTGTTTTCCACAGTAGAGGGAGCGTTTAACTTTTCCACCAGCAACGTGCAGTGTTCTTGTTTTTCAGCGTCCTCCACTATTGGAAATCTTTCTTGTTTGAGGGGCCTGTCTGGAGGCAGGATCTCGAGTATCCTGGCTGACTCTGGACTCCTTCCTGCTCTCCTCCCCAGCCCTGGATCTCCAGGCTCTACCACCTGGCTCTGACTGACTAGTGGATTAGAATAGAGTCTTAATGTGGTTTGATTTCCTTTTTTCTGACTCCCCTCTTCTCTCCTCCCCTCCCTTTCTTTTCTGAGGGACTCTTATGTAACCCAGGCTGACTTCATAAAATTGAGTTTACATGAAGCTGAGTCTGGCCTTGAATTTCAGATTCTTTCATCTCCCAAGTGTTGGGGCTTGCAGGCGTGTGCCACCATGCCCAGTTTTGAGTCATATTTCTTTGCTGACTAACCATTTGAGCTTCTTTTCATGTGTTTGCTGGCCATTTGTGCCTGTTATTTCTCCATTTGGAGAACTGTATGGCCAAATCATTTGGCAATTTTTAAACCGTGTTAATTCTTGTTTGTTGGTGTGCATACCTCAGAGTCTAATGTCTCCTGCCGGAATCTCTTTGTACTAATGCAATACGTTACTTTTCCTTTCACTCTGTGGCATGTTTTCCAGTGTTCTGGATTAAACCCAGAACTTCAGAAATGTTAGACATATGGTCTACTGCAGAGCCATGCTCCCATGTTTTTAAATGGACTATATAATAGACACATAGAATTTTGTAAGCTGCTTTTTAAAGTTGACATGCTGTGGCCATCTTTCCATGCCCAAGTATAATTACATCACCTTTTACAACTGCTCTGTAGTTCTTTATATGAATGCAGTATAATTTAAAATCTAATTCTTCATATATGAGGTTCATTTGATTTTTCTTCCTTTTGTTAAGTTTTATGTGCTGGTGTCAGCTTTATGCATGCCACACACATGCTCTACCACTGAGCCGCATCCCCACATGTTCAGAGCTTGGTCTGGAGGGGGAAGGAGAAACTCCGCCACACCAGTTTGTGCCATCCTTTCTCAGGTGCCACCCCTAGCCTGATGCTGTGGCCTGTGTCAAATGCTCCCATATACACTCATCTGCCTGGGCTTTGGCCATTAGTTCCCCACTTCCTTCCCAGCACTGGGTGTTTTTGTTTATTTTTAGAAATTCAATCCAAGAGATTCAGGCAAGCCTTGTATATTTCTTTTAATTTGCATTTGTTTGTGGACGCTTTTTGAAGTTGTTTATGTTCTCTGTTGGATTTGTTCCTGTGTTGGGAGATTGCTTCCTATGCTTAGAGGATGTTCCCGGTGTTAGAGATTATTCCCGGTGCTTGGTGTGGAGGCTTTCCTGCCTCCCCCACAGGCACACACACCTTCGTTTGCCTTCTCTATATGTGGGTTCTTTCTAAGGCAGTGG